>OZ037782.1:1265000-1302500 GCA_964035525.1 Porites cylindrica
ACATTAGTGAGAGCGGACATGCTAAAATGAAGCAGAAGAAGTTGATCCTGTGGATGGTGTTGAGTTTTTGGAAATCGGTGGATATGTCGCTAAAGAGTCAATCAAAGATGTGGCTACTGGAGATAACCTTACTGATGAGCAAAGAGCAGAGTTTATAGACCTGGCAAGTCAGTTTCAATGCTTGTTCACAGAAGCTCCAGGTACTACAAGTTTGGCTCAGCATCATATAAAACTTACATCCGATCAACCAGTCAGATCAAGTCCCTACCCAGTACCGTATAGCCTGAGAGAATCGCTGAAGAGGGATATTACAGACATGATGACGATGGGAGTTATAAGAGAGTCAAGTTCACCATAAGCTTCGCCTGTCGTGGTTGTTAAGAAAAAAGACAACACAAATAGGATATGCGTGGACTACCGGAAGTTGAACAAATTAACTGTGTTTGACCCCGAACCTATGCCGACTGCCGAGCATTTGTTCCAGAAGTTGAATGGTGACAAGTATTTCACAAGAATTGATTTGAGTAAGGGCTACTGGCAAATTTCTATACCTGAGGAGGATATACCGAAGACCGCTTTTGTGACGCCTGATGGATCATACGAATTCCCGAAGATGCCGTTTGGTATGATCAACTCCGCAGCGACCTTAAAGAGAGCCATGAAGAAGCTATTGCATGGACTGGATAACGTTGAATTTTACTAGGATGACATGTTGGTTCACACCAGTATGTGGGAAGAACACATCAAGGTACTACAAGAGTTGTTTACACGATTATTAGCAGCTGGAATGACCATAAGACCGACTAAATGTCTTTTTGGAGTTAACACTGTTGACTTTCTTGGTCATCGATTGGAGGAAGGTTTAATTGGCCTTCACGAAGAAAACGTGGCAAAGATTAGAGATGCTCCAAGACTTACTACAAAGAAGCAGATAAGATCGTTCATGGGTTTAGCCGGATATTACCGAGATTTTATCCCCAACTTCGCAGCTTTAGCCGCTCCGATGTGCAGATCTCACGCGTAAAGGTCAACCGAACAAAGTTGAATGGGGCGAGGCACAAGAGAAATCCTGTCAGAATATCAAGGCCTTCCTCACAAAAGAACCAATCCTGCGGTTGCCAGATCCAGAGAAAACCTACTTTCTGCGGACTGACGCTTCCGACAGTGGTATTGGTGCTGTACTAATGCAGGAACATGATGGCAAGCTGTTCCCCGTTTGCTATGGTAGCAAGAAATTGTCAAGTGCGGAGCGTAATTATTCAACCATTGAGAAAGAGTGTTTAGCCATTGTGTGGGGATTCAAAAGGTTTCACCTGTATTTATACGGAGTTCCCTTTGTACTACAAACTGATCACGAACCACTGAAGTACATGAACAGTGCGAAGTTCGCTAATGGACGGCTCATGCGTTGGGCTATGTTTCTTCAGAGCTACAACTTCAGAGTTGAGGCTACCAAGGGATCCGAGAATGTAGGAGCAGATTATCTGAGCAGAGTAGAGGAATAACTTAAGAGACATTGGACTACCTCCTCTGTTAGCACTACTTACTTAATTTTTCGTTGTTAGTAGAAATTTAAGAAATTTCTTCTCAAGAGGGGGTTATGTTACGAAAAATTGTTGCCTGACTGTATGCTAATTTAGTCTAGAATATTCTTGCATATTTAATTAGTTTTGCACCATAGTGACTAAGCAGTTTCTCAAGCCGTTTACGTATGATGCTGTAAATAGTTTTATGACGTAATGTTACCTTATTTAGTTGAGCCGGAAAGTTCTAGAATCTTACGCTCATAAGTATATATGCAAATCGGTTTAGCTTTTAGTGAGGTTTTTCTTTGAGAAGAGAGTACGTGCTTACTGTAGTGTGACAAAGGTCACGTGTAAAGTTTGGCAGAGGCCGTGTTTATTGAAGTGTGACAGAGGTCGCATGTATATTTGGCAGAGGCCGTGTTTAATCAAGTGTGACGGAGGTCGAACTGTAATTTACAAGCTTAGCATGTGCTTGTTGTGAAGTTTCGTGTGGAATTTACTACGGTCGTTTGGAATAAATAACCTTGTTGCTGTTCCGACAACCATGTGTTCTGTTTAGACTACGAACTATCCGCCACTCACGAAACGAACTCGTAACAGACTATGGCTTCTGTGATTATGATATTGGTTGTAGTAATGTAGCCGTATCAACAAAAGAGGAAGTCCTTTCTGTTAGACCATCTGATGAGTCATAAATTTAAAGAGGTTACTTCCTAGCGGCTAGAAAAAAATGCAAAATACTCTTTTTTTCTGAAACAAATATTGATAATGTCAGCCCATGTCGGTAGTCGGCTAATATTTTTCCTGTCGGTAGTCGGGAATTTTATCCGCTTTGTCCGCTTATGACAGTGGGTTTTATCAGTGTTCATTGTTCAGTATTCGGGCTTGCTAGTAAGTTCCTTTTAATTCAAGGTTGAAATATCTGCCATAACCTGAGAAAGAGCAGTTGTTCTACTTTGCCAAAATAAAAACGTCTAAAAAGCTCCTCGAGAACAAAGGCAATCAGATTTCTGTCATTTGCCAGTAGTAATGACTTCAGGGTTCGCATAAGTCAAATTGTGACAGTGTAATTGCGCAAGTTTTTTAATATGTTGAAAATGACGTAACTATATAAAATATTTTTTTAAAAAAAAACATCGTTTCACTGGTGGGATAGTAATGTTAAACCTTCTTGGTGCAACATAATAATTTAACGCGGGCAGATATTTGAGGTGGTCGCCACTTGAAATGAAAGGCGGAATCACATGATTTAAGACTCTAATAAGAGATCGGCTTGGTATTCAGATGTCAGTTTAATAATACCACCATATCAAAGCCCGGCAAAATCACACATCGACCATGACGGTCCACACTGAGACGATAAAATATTTAAACAGCTATTTCGTCCTCTTTTGGTTTAAGTATATTCACTCAAATAATATTAAGCAGGCACACTTCCACTCTTGATATTGATGGCGGTTGGCCGCAAGATTGTCGAACGTGAGCTTTTATCTACTGGTTTTATTTGTAGGGTCTTAGTCGAAGGTGAAATTTTACCTATGAATATAAATCTATACTCCTTCACAACGGCTCTGAAATCATGTAAATTGCACATACACTCTTTTTTTTTTTATAAGAATATACTTTATAAGAATATCGAGGCTGAAATTTGCGAAATTTTAAGAATATTTTAAGAATAAAGCAGAGGCTGAGATTTTGAAAAGGATAGATATAATTTTGTGTGTTGAAACATCTGTAAATACAATACAATTTTATGTTTTTAACTTAACCGTATAAAATTATTCCTTTCTCTGAACGGCGAAACTAGCCAACAAAACGAAAAAACCTGCACTAGCTATAGCAAAATGTTCAACGCTAATGACAGTTCGACGAGCGGTACATGTAATACATATGTACAGTATTCAGCACAAAAGATGGAGCACTAACACTAATGTAACGCGATACAGATCTAGATACCAAACACTTGTAATTGATACCCCAATAAATTCTAAAACGGAAATGTCATAGCTATAATTTAAGAATAATACAAGAATATTTTCAGCCTAAAATCGGCAGAAAAATAAGAATATTCAGCCTGGGCCGGAAAAACAACATTCTTACAAAAAAAAGAAAGAGTGTAGCCAGGACGCAAAGCCTTCAAATTGTAACGACAAACATTGAACTTAAAACTTCAATGCACTTCTTGACTGTGCACTCTAAGAACAATGATTTGTATTAAGAATTTCAAAGCAGTAGCCCGTTTCAGCAAACAAGATAAATTAGATTTTAGCGTCTTATGTAAAATATATTGACTTACCATGGTGTAACAGTTGGCAACACATCGTGCTTTCGTAACAGTCCTTTTTGATCGTACTTGGCCTTGAGCTTGAAAGTTATTAAGCCAGTTTAGTGCAAACCAAATGAAACAACATTTGGCGAGAAATGAAATACTAGAGGTTGGAAACAGAAACATGCCTACAGCTCTCCCATAAACTTCAATCAAGCTATTTTGTATGTCTAATTTCCAGTTGTTTGTAAAGGTGACCCACGTAAATAGGTTATCATGTGCCAATGGAACTGCAATAAAGGACAAACTATTGATATTGGACTAACAAAAGATCTAGCATTTTAATTGGTCCAATCAGTTATGTTTTCGCTATTTTAGATAAATCTAATTAACAATTAGTTCATGCGTCAGCGTGCGTATGTCGAGATATTGAGCACGCGGGAAGTTTGGAGAGCACGAAAGAGGCGTAAGAGTTGCACGAGGCGCAGCCGAGTGCAACTCTAGCCTCTTACAACAACAAACGTTTCCCCTTAAACTTCCTTATAAAACACATGGTAAACGCTTCATTGTGTACTGTTGAGTTATGGATGCACTCAGGAGACTCAGGATTGCTAAGCTCACATTAACAACTCGAGGAATTACGAATAGTTTATTGACGTCATCAGCGTGCTCAATAGGAATATGAAGCACGCTCGCGCTATTGAATTTGATTAGGCGAATTTTCTAGCTATGTTATAATTGAAACTGACTAGTGGATGATTTATGACAAACATTCAGGGTATTGATCAAAGGGATGTATTTACTCTAAAATGGACAACATTTAGATTAAATGAAATTTCACGTGGCTCTAGTTTCTGATTTTACGCTAGGTAATGTTGTATGGCACAGTTTACGGTTAAAGAATTCTCCGTTACTTCGGGCTGAATAAATAGATAATTTAGTCAATTAGTATGTAACTACTGAAAAATATTTTAGATTCAGTTTGTGGTCAAGCAAAGCAAGTTAGTTTTTCAGACAGCTTATGTACACCTTTATTATTATCATAGCAAATGCCTGGGTTCATGGGAAAAAACAGCGATTTGCTAAACGTGCTCAGAATACATTAACTTCCCACCTCCTGATGCCACAAGGTGTTTTAGAAATAAAATCTAACCCTGTACAAAAAGATGAAAAAAAAGGAATTATTCAAGGCTCCCATAATAATAATAACAATAATAATAGTAGTAATAATAATAATAATAATAATAAAAATAATAATAATAATAATAATAATAATAGCCCTCAACAAGCAAGAGTTCAGAAACTCGCTACGCTTGCGTTATGACTTGCCCTTAGTCGATTTACCAAGTCATTGCATATTGTTACGCGGGTGATCATTTAGAGGACGGGTAGCTTGCAAACCAAACTCAACGCAGGGTTGTCGGAACAGTAACAAGAAGATTTATTCCAAATTGAACGTAGTTTCCACGAAGTAAAACTCCACAACAGCACGTAACTCGTTAAACTTACACGGCCTCCGCCAACTTCACTTAACTTGATAAACTTACACGGCCTCCGCCAACTTGAATAAACACTGCTTTCGTCACACTTGACTAAACACGACCAACGTCGAACTCTCTTCGCTTGTGAAAACTAGTTAAAACTTAACTCGAACTGGCCTACTTATATACGTTTACAATAAGATTCTAGAACATTCTAAATACTCTAATTATAGAAAGATTACAAAATATACCGCTTTAGAAACGCTTACACAATATCCTAAAATAAACAAACTACGAACTCTCGCGAACCTTCTAGAAAGTCACGCTAGTCACGCAATACAATTTTTCGTAACACATATGTGGGGATAAATTCACCGTTAGTCACGCCCTCTCTTGTAAAAAGGGGAGGTTTGTAGCGCAGAGGCATGGCGGTGTGCGGAACTTGTTAACGACATTCATCGACAAGATCTGCAATAATGTCGAAATCGAACCACGCCTTCAACCCCTGGACAACGAGCGATTTCATTTGAGGAGCGCTGTTACAAGTTCTGAGGCAAGGTTGGACATCAAAGCGGGAGGTTTCTGGGCAAGAGGAGTTACAGCATTTTTTGATGTTAGAGTTACGCACGTCAACTCCAAGTGTTACCAGAGCAAGCTAACATCGGAAGTGTTCAAAGAGCAAGAAGAAGAGAAGAAGCGCCAGTACCAGCAGCGGGTGTTAGATGTAGAAATGGGTTCGTTTACGCCTCTAGTGTTTAGAACCAATGGCGGAATGGGAAACGAGTGTCAGCGGTTCTTAAAGCATCTCGCAGACAAGATAGCTCAGAAAGACACCGAGCCTTACCATGTTGTAATCACTTGGCTCAGGACACAGATCTCGTTTGAACTCTTAAGATCGGTACATGCATGCGTCAGAGGTTCGCGAACGCCGTTTCGTAGCAAGATAGAGCAATCATTAGACTGTAAAATAAATGTCTCTAGTGCGGATATCTGAAATACGTGTCTATATGCTTTTATACTTAGGGCTTTTTATGGACACTGGTTTAGCCGTCATTAGTATAATTCGATTGTATGATCTTAATATCTCTGCATAATGGAATTCTTTATTTTATAGAATTTTGAACTTTTATTATTAATTATATCTATTTCCTCTTCTTTTATGTAAGGTTAAGTTACTTCTATTTTTTAGAATTTGTAAATGAATAGTGTTTTGATGAATTAATTAGATTTTTTGTAACAGCAGGTTGATTGTAAATAGGATTTTAATTGAGGTTTTATAATAGTAATAATAATAATAATAATAGTAGTAATTAAAATTTAAAAAAATCAAAATTCAAATAAAGTGAAAATACCGTCAAGGAACTACCCCAAACAAGGTCTTGAATTGTGAATTTTCTAAGTAACTTGGATCTTCCCGCTTGCCCATTGATGAGGTTTTGTTTTGTTTTGTTTTGTTTTTTACAAAACTAATCTGCATTTGACTCTGTATGCGAATTTACAAAATGCTAATACTTCCTTCTATTTTATATCAGCGCTGATTTGTTAAAACGTGAACACGATGAAGTCTTTCAGTAGACCCTTGAAAGGTTTGAAGGACTATGGACCCATGTGGTAAAGTTTTCGTGCCACAATTACAAGTGTATCGCGTTTAACAGGAATTTGTGGTTATAGAAACAGATATCTAATCGTTTTATTTTATTAACAGTTCCACGAACAATTCTTGAAAAGACAAGGTATTTGCATAAAATCTTCGCACTTCCGCTCCTAGGCATTGCAACTTATAGACGCAAGCGCCGAGTAAGCACAACAACGGCGCATCTCGGGTAATGTCCACCCCAGAGCTCTTTTGCGCATGACCGGGAGGGAGGGAGGGAAGAGCTCTTTGCGGGCGGAGTTAGAAGCGCAACCACTGGGTTGAGCAATGAATGGATCAGAGAGCGCGAACAGTTCATCATTTGATTATCGATTTGTGAGTCCCCATTAAACGCTTTGTCTGCCCAAAACATTTTGCAGGAACCATTGTTTCAAGTGCGCCTGGGAGGAATGCATATTCCCAAGACCATTTAAAATCAAAATTTGGGTTGCAAACAGAGTGTGCATGTAAAATGGCGAATGCGAAAATAGCCTATTCTGCATTACAGGGATTTTCTTAACAATGACGATTCTCCGGGTTTCTCCAAAGCCTTTTCCATTCCATTTTACATAAGGTAGATTTTTTCCCTCTTCTATTCTTGTTCCCACTACCTTAGCAAATAGTCTTTTAACTTTTAAATTCCTTTTTTACGCTCGACCTTCTAGGAAAGCATTCATTAGGAAGCTAGCTTAAAAGCTAAATTCCAGAGCTCTATAATCTCACTCATTGAGCGGGAGACTCAAACAAGCAAATGGATTCAATTTTACGCTCTCACGCAGGAACTATTATTTCTCACGCATTTAAGGTTTCTGATTAAAAAAGTCGAATTTGAGGTAGAACATCTGGCCAACAAAATCTACGTATGCGATGACACCTCAAATTATGATTCATTTTAAGCGTTTGAATTTCCATATTATTTCATAACGTTTTTGAAAAACCTGTTTTAAGGTATTTAAGTTCAAATCTGAAAAAAAAGTATTAACAACAGTTTATACTTTTAATTTTTTTTTTATAACGGAAATTTGAATACTTTCAAATCCGAAGTAGATTCTTTAAAAATGCCTGATCCTACAAACTGTATTTTTTTTATCTTTTTTTCTAGCGCGTCTATGGGCACTCAACTAGGCTAGTCTCTTTCTAGCTCCTTCCAAGATAACAAAATGGCTGAAACCCTTGCAGTTCCAGTCGCGCTTTGTTTTGTTTTTGCTTAGTTGTTTAGAGAGGGTAATTTCTCCTTCAGGTCGTCACTTCCATACTTCAGACAGCATTCTGGATTTTTGAGATTTCGCATTTGCAGTCGGTCGACAATCTTTCTAACCTTCAGCCAAATCTTGTCACAAGGCTTGGGAAGAGGGAGCGGTTTTTTAGCAACACGCAATTTATCTAAGTTACACATGTTATCACAACTTAATATGAAATCTTCCCACTGTTCTTCGGGCATGTCCATTAACTGTTGCAAAAGGTACTGAATTGTGATCAGAAAGACTTGACCTGGTCCCTCGGTTCTGTGAAGGGATAAAAATAAGGGGCAAAGTTTTTTGGTCATCACAATGTTGCCATTACATTTATTTATACAGTAAAGGGGCTTACTGGAACACAGTGTTAAAGAAAAGCATTTGAAATACAGATCACTCACTAACCTTGGACTCGTTTAATTACCGTTGAAAGTTTACTAATAAAAACTAACGGTTTGCATATTGCTTTCAGTCCAAAATGTATTTTTGTTTTTCGGCTGACTATGCTTTTGTCAGTAGAATAGCACTGCATCAGTATTTTCTAAACTCCCAGGAAGATAGTCATGTACAATTCATTTGCATTTGTTTTCCCTCTTCAAAAATTCTGTGGTGTTGGCTTTAAACTGGCTGTGATGCCTAGTATTAATTTTTGTCCACTGAATATTTCCGAGTCATTTCTTACTTTTTCCTTTGGTGAGGATATAAAGAAAGCGGTTGACAATACTCCCAGTGATTGCAGGCTGCGATTTGCAACACCTAATTAAGGTATATCAGCATTAAATGCGAGTCACAATATGTGTACAAATCCTTGTTTAGAATTTAAGGCCAGTCGCACCAAATTTGTTAAAATGCAACTGAGAAGGTAAAGTGGGTATAAAAGAAATTTTTCCAGTGTTCATATTCCGTCTTCAGTCTTTATCGGCAATGTTCTAAATTGGTTTTGAACAGTCACCAACAACGGCTATGAAAAAGTGTTCATACAGAACTAGTTATGATAACGATACAGCAGTGTCAACGGTGGGCGTAGATCTACAAAAAGGAGGTAATGAGCAAAAGCGGAGAGGGAGATTAAATGTAAGCATTAGAAGCCGCGTTATTCCCTCCCCACCCTCTCCCGAGCATTTTTGCGCTGTTATTTTTACAGTCGCGTTGCCGTATTGATTTTTTAAATGCGACTTTTATTTTGTAACTGAAACTTATACCTTGAGCCACCGCTGCAGATAACCCTTCATGTGTTTCATCAATTGGTAGTTTGAGAGCAGCATCATTTACTTTGTGGGCATTTGCCACATTCAATTCCCTTGGATATGAACCTGTTTAAGTGTTTAATAAGGCTGTGTACTCCAAGAACATTGATCCGTATTAAGAATTTCAAAGCAGTAGCCTGTTTCAGCACACAAGATAAATTAAATTTTAGCGTCTTATGTAAAATATATTGACTTACCATGGTGTAACAGTTGGCAACACATCGTGCTTTCGTAACAGTCTCCACTGATGGTACTTGGCCTTGAGCTTGAAAGTTATTAAGCCAGTTTAGTGCAAACCAAATGAAAAACCATTTGACAAGAACTGAAATACTGGAGGTTGGAAACAGAACCATGCCTACAGCACCCCATAAACTTCAATCAAGCCATTTTTTAAAGTCTTAGTTCCAGTTGTTTGTAAAAGTGACCCACGTAAATAGGTCATCATGTGCCAAAGGATCTGCACCTGAATAAAGAACAAACTAATTTGATATTGGACAACTGATCTAGTATTTTGATTGGTCCAATCGGTTATCTTATCGCTATTTTAGAAACATCTCATTAACACTGACTAGTGGATGATTCATGACAAATATTCAGGGTATTAAGGACAGTATTTCTATATGTAATAGAAATTTGGCTGTAAGAGACATTTTTTGATTTCAATTATTTCCAAATTGGACAAGCATGTAGTTTCCTTTACTTATTAATTGTATAAGCTTAGCTGGTTAGTTACACCAGATTTTTTAGCGTGTCACAGACGCGAAATATTGTACACTCGAACCCGTACGTTTGTAGTTAAAACAAAAACACACTGCAAGAGAAGAAAAAAGGTTTATTTTCATAGTGTCATTCAACTTATTCTTTACACGTAAACAAACGTAGAAACGTAGAACTAGTATTGCTCTTTCATACTTTGGCATTTTGTTGCCAATTAATTTTTGAAAGCTCCTTCAAATGTAATGATCTGAATGATACGGTAGTATAGGTGAAAACCGCAATTTCAAGTACAAAGAAGACAAAGGCGCAACAACACAAATACTTACTTTAAATAATTAAACATTTGAAAATAAACATTCCATTTATTACCTCAGATTATTTTTGCAGACTTTGTCCGTTTGTATTTTTAATGTCAACATCTAAACACAAGTATCGGTGTTTTCTTAGCCTTGTCCAAAGTTTCAGATTTTCACTGAAGAATCTATGCGTTGATTGTTTCCAATACAAACCGTTTCATCAGTTTGGTCATACATTTTCCTTTTAAATGGCCCAGACAAAAAGCCAAAACAAAACAGCAGCAAAACAAAACGACATTCACAGCAACAGCAACAACAAGCCAAGAGCGTTCGCCGACGAACCACCGTCAGCCAACGAAAACTTTTTTTGGCACGTTGTCACAGGGACTTTGCGCTGATTGGCTAGTTTGCATTACCTATTGTATTTTCTGGCATTTGATTGGCTCAGATCAGCTGTCCTATTTTTCTTAAATTGGACAGTTTGTCTACTTGTAAAGGAAAGCCCTATCTGAAACTATTCAAATAAATCCTTAATTGGACAGTTCGTAAAAATTAAAGGATAGTAGCGTTGCTGACAATATCGGATTAACTAACAGCTATAATTAACACTAAAATGGACAACATTAGACTAAATTACATTTCATGTGGCTCTGGTTTCTGATTTTACGTTTAGCTCGCTTGGCCAATTAACGGATGTTCCAAGACTCTGTTCTTCTACTTTAACAGACTTTTACTCTTCCTGCGGCTTCTACAGCTTCGTCTACTTCTACTATGCTTCTACTACTTGCGAACCCATCACCAACGAGTTAAATTACAAAATTGTAGACGTGTCTGGGTTAGCTGACCGTGAGAACTTTCCATTGTATATCCTGTCGCTTGACTAGGGGAGAATAGAACAGTCTGCACTGGTCTGCACTGTAGTAATTAATTGGCAACTACCAAAGAACCAATTGAATGCTAGCGGTAAAACTGCGTGCTTGGCCCAAGCATACAAAACAGGAAGTTGAGTGTGGGTAAAACCCAAGGTCAGCTTTTAAAAAGATTACTCGATCGTCGATAAAAAAAAAGAGCATAAAAATTTATCAGCGAACATTTTGAACTTGAAAATGGCGTCAAGAAGACACCGAAACGTCGTTCTTTCTTGCCCGCGTTGTTGTTTACTTGTTTTTGTATTTAAAAAAAAAAAAAAAAAACTTTTAGCAAGAAAATTCTCTTTCGTGTGGGAAGCCTCGCTGTTGCAAGGCGAAGAGTTCGAAGCGGTGAATTGAGGAATCGATGTTTTATGACAGATTCACTTTGTTGTATGTGTTTAACTGATAGATTTTCGCAGTTGCTAAGTTGTAAGGTCTCATTGCACTTTGTAAAAAGTTGAGATATCCATGACTTAACCTTCAACTATTCGTCCCGTATGTCACGGATTATACTTGACTGTCATGCACTCTGCTTGCAGAACTTCATCTCCAATGGAATCTACCAGTCTACAAATTGAATAGGTGCCCACAGTGTGATGTTTCTATTCATTGCTAAAATAGATTTAACTTCATAACAAAACAAATCACGTTTAAGCAATGTCATAGTTTGTATTGGGGCTTACTCACCTAATAGTTAATTGTTGGCGAATGGGTGCAAGTTCAGTTACCTTACTGTAACATTATAATCTTTTCCAGTTTTAAAACGGAGTTCAAGAAGTTTCTTTAGTAGAGTGGAGGCGGTCGAGAAGACAGTGAAAGCTCTTCAACTAGAGAATCAAGCTCTGAAGTCTCAAATTAATTCGGGTAATAACAAGGTGAAAGAGAATTCAGTTCTTTTGGCGTAAGACTAATCTGAGGAACTGCTGACCGCGGAAGTGGGGAACCTGTGGACCCGGCGGAACCGGCGGAACCTACGGAACCTAAAGAAATGCCTTTAGCCTCCCACGCAGGCGTTTTTAGGAGAGCTTGTTTTTCATCCCTCCCCACAAACGCCTGCTCAACCGAAAACATTCATATTTAGGCATTATATCAAGAATATCGACGAAGTAAGTTGAATGACTCTCAAAAAATTATTACGTAGTGCAATGGAATTATTATAAATTGCGACAGCTTAGTTTATTACAAAGTGCGATGGACAGTTATTACAAATTGTGACAGCTTTTTCATTACAAACTGCGACACGGTTTATTACAAATTGCGACAGGTATTACAAAGGGCGATAAATTTATTAAAAATTTCGACGGGTATTACAAAGTGCGATGATTATCACAAATTGCGACAGTACACACGTATGCCTCTGGTTGTCGGATACCACCCAGCCATTCGCTCATCAATATCATCTATTTTTCACAAGCACATTTAGATTCTCATCCTCCCAACTTTGTGCTACTTTGTTCAAATATATACCTCTCGTTACCTTCCTACGTACTAACAAGCCGTAAATTCGCTAAGTGGACTTTTCGTTCGGAACCAAAGCTATTGATTAATATTATGGTGTTATACAGTGTTTAAAGTCCTCTGTTTTTCCGCAAGATCGTCGAGAACCAGCTCTACAGGCCGCCATATTGACCGGGTCGACCTTCAACTATAGTTAAAGGGCGAGGGACGGTTTGGGAACCCTGAGGCCCGCTCTCTCGGTACATTTGAATTGCATCAGTTGATCACGTGATCAGCACTTTCGGTCACTGTTTTAATAGTCAGTAAACCGTGACAAGTCAGCCAGGCGCCATTTTGGTTTGACATTACTTTTATCATCCTTTAACCCAAGGTTAGTATTTAACCCACCGAGGTAGCAGGGTTAAATTTAATCCGCTGTTTAACCCGAGGTTTGAGCTAACCGGTGTTCGAACAACACAACAAACCTACGATTAAAATTTATCCTCGTGTTAAGCAGTTTATCTCGAGGTTAGGATTTAACCTGCTTTCGAACAACCCGGCCCTGGTGGCGGTTGACGTCGCTTACCCTCATTATTCGGCATGCCTATTGTCTTAGCAGTCACGGTTTTCTCTCATAACTTAGTTCCCCGTGCGGAGACAATAGGTTTGGAGTACGAATATTATATTATTGTATATACTAAAGGCAGTCAATGATTACTGTGTAACCTGGCTAGCTATTGTAGCATTTTTTTTTTCTCCTACCCCACATAGTCTCCATGGCTTCCACGCCCGGAGACGGGCTCTTTAAGAATTAATTACGGTCTTATTACCGGGGCCCAGCCGAAGGCTGGCACCGGTCTTAAAATGCAGACGGTCCGTTTTTTCAACGTTACATTGTTAGGGATATATCGCTGACTGAGATATATCGCTGGCTCATTGAAATCTTATCCGCCATTTTGAAAAGAACGAGGCATGGAGGACAGTCAAGAGAAAGATTATAGCTTTTTGGGGAACGAAACGTTCCCCAACCTTTACGATGCACTAGTTTATGAGCGAAAATTTAAGAGTGAATATTTGGAGAGACATATTTACGAGCGATCACTTAAGAGTGAACCTTCCATCGTGAAATTTATCGAGAATCAAAGCGAACACTTATCAAAATTTGTCTTCAAAAAGATTTCAATGATTGACATACCGAAGTCTTCAAAGCTCCATCGCTATGTTAATAAGGTGAGAAAACTTTATCATGCACGATATAAATGTAATACCAAACGCGATCCAAAGATAATTAACTTAAATAAAATGGCTTCTAATTGTTTTCAAGCGTGGCAAAGTTATTGTCTTCCTTTAGAGAAATCCCCAACTAAGAAAGGATTCATCATTTGTTAATCCAACAAATTGTGGCTCTCTGTTGACAAATCCTACTCGGCCAATGCTTAGCAATCTGGGCGGTCAAGGTTCGACTGTATTTTTGTAAGTTAGAGGAGATGCGTTCAAAAATGCACGGTAAAGGCGATATAACCTTAAAATGAATGGCAAAATAAACTCAAGCCAACAAAATGAATACTACTAGTTGATCTGGCTCGTTTTATACTCTATAAACCGGAATAAGCTGTTTTCACATGTGCACCAGAAAAACCTTACCTTGTGACATTACCTATATTGCTATTCAAGGAAATTGTGGAATTATTTTCTTAAGAGAAACACGTTTGAGTAGAAAAAAGTGAAAGCAAAAAAAATTGGAATAATGACAAGTGAACTTTTTGCAAAAATGCTGACTTTGAAATCGGGAGACTTTGATCAATGGAAGTCAACCTACAAAACTGCGGTAAATCTTAACGAATCAAATTTCAAGGTTGAGAAAATATAGGGCTTCTTAATTTCTTAATTCAAAGGACTACTTCGGAGAACATGGTCAGTCAGAACAATAAGAGACTGAAAGAGCTCTCGAGTGCCGCGAAATAATAAAGTTAAATCACAAAGACCCAACACACGAAAAAACTTTATCACAGAAGATGAAACCAGACCTAACTCAAATTGGATATTAAAGCTCTCGGATACAGAATATTTGTGGACGAGTATTTGAGAAAAGTATGACTGTGTACACGCAGGACTATTTCTTAGCGTTTTCAATGTTACAGTAACGTATTGGTAGTCGCTGTGTTAAATTGCGGAATACTTACTTTTTGTTAAAACTCAAATTCAGGGAATTCAGGGAATTTCATCCGACACACTGAACCTCGCCAGAAAGAATGATCGGGAGTTAAGAGTTCCTACTGATATTAATCCCTGTTTAAGCGACCAGTAGCATATAATTCGTTTGAGATTAGACTGTACGGAAGGGCGTTAAGTGTGTCATTCTTAAACACGAATGAGGTCAGAATCTCTTTGATGTACAAATTTAGAGTATCCCTTATTATAGGAAATTAACGCTCCATGAAATTAAGGTATTGGAAATTAACGCGACTTAAATTAACGCGAATTTAATGGGAAACGACTTTCGAATAAAGAAAATTAACGCGAAGGAGGAGGTAGAATTTCATAATAAAGGAAATTAACGCGAATTCAATTACGCGAAATCAAAGGAGAAGATATTGACATCACTTCTGACAGCGACAACGATGAAGATGAACTCGAAGTATTGTAAACCTTCGCCTTATTAGCTTTTGTGAAAGATGAAAAATAAAGGGTAAATGGAAAGAAAGAAAGCTTGTAGTTAATGTTTTTTAGGTGCCAAGAATGTCTGGACAGGTTCCAAAATTGGGGTTAAAATACTGGAAATTAAGAGCGCGGAAATGAAAGCTGCACTTAATTAACGTCGCGGAAATTAACGCTCAACAAAATTAACGAGACTTAAATTAACGCGAATTTTAACGATTCGCGTTAATTTCGTGGAGCGTTAATTTCCTATAATAAGGGTATAGGGCAACAACAACACAGCTTTCTGAAAGTGGAGCTAAAAAATATCTAAATTAATATTTACTCCTTTCAATAGGACAACTTCAAGATGAGAGCATTTCAACTGTCACTATCTATAGTAAGTTAGAATCCTTGAGTCTGTTATTTTCTTTCGCAAAGTACCGCTACAGTTTTAAGGCTATTTTGGGAGAAATAATTTTTAAAAAAACTGACTCTAAATGAAACCTTATAGTTGTAGTCAAAATGAAATTATAGTAAAAGTCGACGTGTATTGATTGCAGATAACCCACGCCAGCGCCGTCAAATGGAAGGAATTGAAAAGGTCACAAAGCGTGAGCTGCCCGATTTTGAGGATTCTTTAGCTTTCTTTAATCTTAATTTTGGTGCAGTTTGACCCCCTCAATATTGAAGTTTGCAATACTGAACCTCGTCCAATACATTTAAATGCTACTGGAGAGATAATTGACCTTATCCACTGAATTCAGCAGAAAGCATTTTTTTCTTCGATAAAATTTCAGGATTATTTACTGATGAGTTTTCATTCGCATGCAAGCAAAAGTCCGCTTTACTCGGAAAAGGCCTCTATGCGCCTTGATGATGTTAAGACAAGTCAGCGGTAGTCTGATGTTTTCTTAGTCACCACTTAAAGAGAGAATGAAATCAATATTCTTATCAGCTTTGGCATGCATTCTACCTTCGTTAAGTAATAATTCACAATTTGGAGATTGTTTAAATGTCAGTATGCAATAACAATAACATGGAAGGCCGATGTAACCTACTTTTTAATGCCTTAATATGGTTCAAACGCTTTTGGATGCAGTATATAACGACATTTTGGTGAAAGTATAATGATTCGTAGCATGACAGAGGTTAAATGTTCAAAAAAGTTTAATTTCATGAGTTAAGAAAATTTCATTTCTTTCCCGCGCTGCAGGTTAATTATTTTTAAATAATATGACTTGTTAGAGTGCCAAAAACTTGACCCTGAAACGCTCAGCATCAGTGAAAACTCGCAACGGGGCAAATATCAAGAATTTACAAACAGATGTTTGTTTAACTATTTCTTATATAACTTTATACGTTTCTTTGGTCCGTGTCCTCTTCTAGCAAGAGGTAAATCACCGACCAAATGCGGCATAGTCCTCTATGCATGTCTTTCTGGCTTCAGACTGTAGCGGTCTTTCCTCTCAGTGGACATTGTACTTAAAAGTAAAACAATCAATTGATATAATTTTCATAATAAAAATAAATCTTCAATTATTGTAAAAAAAAAACAATAACATCTGACAACCTTCTGGCAGTCATAAACTTCATTGGATGATAATATTCCATTTTCTTACATTTATGGTTAAAAGTTATTACATCTATAGGGACTCAGATTATTACATTTATGGTTCAAATATTATTACATTCATAGTTAGTACTTTATTACATTTATGCTTGGTTCGTATTACATCTATGGTGGGTATTACTTATTTTATGGTTAGTGTTACATTTATGATTGATTATTACATTTCTGGGTGAAAAGACTCGCCCCCATTTCCGCTGCAAACTTATGTGCTTGAGTCATTATCCAACGATGAATGCTCTTTCTCAGCCGCTTTCTCTTCAAACATCTGAAAGGTCTTCATGGAGGAGTCTGGGTTCTGATACAGTTTCACCGCTGCCTTGATTCTAGAGAGTTTGTATTCCTGCTCAACTGATTGCGAGCCACGGTCTCCGTTGTCCCGTGACAGGTACATAACAGCCGTGGAGCTAAGTGGGTGTTTACCTCCGCTCTCGCGAATGATATTTCTTACCTCTGTCAATCGATCTAAGCTCAGTGACGGGCCAGTGCTGGGTCTACATCAAATAGGTAAGAAAGGGAAGAGAAAACTGGTTAGAAGCTCTAACATGGTTAACGTCAGAAAGAGAATTTGGCCAAATTACCGACATCTTTTGCAGATAAGCCTTTGCCTCGAGCTCAAGGGTATATACGTTTTTCATCCTGCTAATGTCTTCCTGAAAAATCGAGTTTATAGCCTTCTAAAACAGGCTAAGAAATAAACGTATCAACAGCCATTATATAGGAACCTTTATTTATTTCAAGCAACAAGTATATTGAAGTTTCATTCTGTTTTAAGTAATGAGCAGAATGTTTACAACATACGTCTTCGTCTTTGCCGATTAAGGGATATAATCAGCCAGTGTTTGACTTAAGCGCCAAAAAACAAACAAATAAACGAAGAAAGTGATGAAGTTTGGTTTGGACAGGGGCACCCAACGAGAATATAGTTAAAAACCACTTAAAAATAGCATTTTTAAACGTATTTTAGTATTTAACGGTAGAGATAGGCATACTTTTATCCCCTAAATATTTTTCATCTGTTCGGATTTCCTAGCTGAAAGTCTAGTGATCCGAAAATTATAGGGATCAAAACTTACCTTTTCGAAAATTTTAGCCAGAAAAAAGGCTCACGAAAATTCTAGGTGACCTTTTAACGGTGAAATTCCGTCAAAAATGGTTAATTACACCATTTTTGACCACCATTTGACACCATTTTTTACACCATGTTCGAAAACTCTAGGAGGAGCAGGCAAGCAAGAAATTTTACAAAAAATGTTCCGAAAATTCTAGATCTCAAACATCTTCCGTACAGATAGTTCCCGAAAATTGACGTTAGGTGCTTCTGTTTGGAAGTTTTAACGGGTAAGGCTTTGTCTTTTTTACTTGAATTTATCGATGAAACCGATGTAAAAGATTTTGTGTACAAATGCAAATTAAGCTTATTAAAAATAAGTCTTGCTTTACTTTATTTAGTCGACTTGTTCATAAATAAGCTTAAAAACTAAATTTGATACTCTTTTTTACAGAATGATTTTAAATACAAAAACAATTCACAACCTTTTGAAGAAATTTCCCCGCAATAGCTAAACAAATGCCTTCAAAAGTTTTATTTGTCGGCAAGAAAAAGCGACGGCGCTGCCTTTCGGTTATTACGCGCCAAAATTGTAGTCGTTGGCAAATGAGTTCATCATTTTTGTGCTCAATTATCTCACTGTTTTAGTATAAGATAATAAAACAATTATTCACCTCAGTGTCGGTGGCTAGTGGTGGGTGGATATTTACCTCGCCGATTTGCGTCTCGGTAAATGGCACCACTAGCTACCTGACTTCGGTGAATAATATAGGCCATTTCCGAGTTCCAAAACCCCTCACTTTTAAAATGAGGCTAGGTGCGCAGCCTTTCTTGCGAAAATGAGTTTTATTTGCAAGAGAATGAAAAATGACTTCCATATCAAAGGCTGACTACCTATCCTAGTTTTGAAACAGAGGCCCGGGGAAGCTCGGAAATGGCCTATTGTTATGAACCCTATATAGTACTGAAGTAATGAAATAATTGTCCAGTCAGGTCAAGTTCCCGATTAGTTGACCTAATTAGGCTTGCTAGAAGATAAGGCAATTAAATAAAGTTTATAAATCTATGACAAATGTAGACCTCGTCTATAACAAAGATTTTCTTATGGTATCGCTCAGTAAATCAAAACCATATCCTGATGACTGAGAAATGAAGTGCGTGGTCGAAACATCGAGATCAGAAACCAAGTGACTATAGTAAGAAAATTTTGTTTTACGATAAACTTCATGAGGAGAAAATGTTATCAACGTCAGTCACGTTGCGACCCACTATCACAGCAGATAAACTATACTTACCGCAACACATAAAAATATAATTAAACAATGTGCTTTTGGACCAGTCTCTATTTTCACCCTTTAGCTTATTAGGTAGATTTCCTCAAATATTAGGATTCAGTGTCTTATCATACTGCTATTTCGGGAGAAACTTGGACCTCAAATTCTGCTTCCTACTTCAGGCTTCACCGTCGCCAAACCTAAAATGTGTTTTCATTTTTTGTTACTTTACATCTTTAACAGCTTGTATCAAAAACCCATCGCAAACTTTTCTTATTATTTCTTATAGCTCCTCATTTCTAACAGCGCTGGCATTATCACTGTCCTTTCCTGTTATTGTATGAAGTGTCTCTTCTTGGAGCTGAGTGTTTTTCTTTTTCCTCTTTCTTCTTTTACATTTTACTCCTAATTAGAATGCCAGTCCTTGCCCAGCAGTTCTGTAGATGCTCCGTTCCAGCTCATTGAAGTTGATCACAACGTCTAAAGCGTCTTGAGAATCTTTTGCACGGTAACTACTCTCCTCTTGCTGATTCTCGTTATCGTTGTCGCGGTAATCCTGTGACTGATCAGTGGATGCTAGATCCTGGTCTCTTATACCCTCCTTTAGTTTTTCGGTCGTCTCTGTTGAGAATTAAAATAGTTTAAATGTTAGACGGATCTATAGAAAGAGCGTTTTCAATCACGTGTTCGGCATCTACGCAATCTAAGAAAAGATTACAACTCCCACAGAATTTAATTTGGAACACATGGCCGCCTTTCAATTGTGTCGGAACAGCAATTTGACCCCCGTGACGCCATGTGAAAACGTTATATTGACTTTTGCTACTGTTTAGTCTTAAGCTGACGATTAAGGAGGCGGAAGGGGTGGGATGCTTGACCCATTTAAGGGAACAAAGGTGCGCGGACGATTTGAAAGCATAACCCTTTTAGGGAAAAAGAAACCCCAAGTTCACAGATAAATTCCTATTTCATAAGCCAAGGGAACGCTTTTCCTTTTTGGTTTTAGGAGAAACGAGGAAGCTAAGGCGTAAATCGAGAAATAAGGCAAACTCGCATTGTTTATGTACACTACCTAGCACAAACATTTCAACATCGCTGTCACATTCATCGTCAGCGCACTCCTCCGTGACACTGTTAAATGACGGCACGTTGTAGTACGCACGTGACTCATCTACGGCAGTCAGATCAAGATATGGATTGTCCTTTTGCATCATTGTCTCCAAGCTCTCTCTCAGCGTCGTGAAGTCTGGACGATTTTCAGGGTTTTCCTGCCAACAGTCTTGCATCATTTGATAGCTTTAAAAGCAATTAAGTGATAAGGATCAATTATATTTGTCGTAATATCGATCCTAGCTCACAGCGAGAAAGCATTTACCAAATTTCTTTCTTTTTCTCGACTTTTGGTATTGTTGTTTTTGCTTTCTTGTTGTTGTTTTTTCCTCAAGTTTTGCCTTCAGTTGCTGGTTAATATTAATAACAATAATATCCATAACCTACCCATCAATTTTCGGCCGATTTTAGAGGGGAATACCGGTATCTTGGTGACATGAAGTCATGACGAAGGTGCCTCATCTGACTAGGTTTGGTTTGCTAACGTACCCAAAGGGAGAGCATTGAAGCTTGAAAATCTGCTCGCGGAATTGTGCAAAAAAGCTGCTTTTGAAAATGTCTAAGCTTCGCTTCTCGACTAACTATTATTTTTCAAACAATATTCAGCCGCGGACATTATCCGCCGATATACCAGCCGCCGGAACGAATTTATTTACTGATTAATTACTTTACAAACTAGATCTGTTTAGAAACGTTAACTAAATGTACTCTCTTCATCCGTCTCTGTATAAAATGAAGACGACAAGCTGCCTTCTTTCTTATTTTGAAACCCTCACAATCAGAACGGAAGAATTGAAACATTGTGCCACTAAAATAGCCGGTAAATACTTACAGTTCGTCGTTACAAGTGTCTGGTTTTTCCATTCTGTATCCATTTTTTAGTAGCCGCAGCAGTTCTCTGTTGTCTATAGTTGGGTATGGGGTACCACCTATTGTCACATGGTATAAAATCTAATAAATGTGCGTTTCGCTTAATAAAAAAAAATATTGCAAAATAAAAAAAATAGTAAAGAGCAAAGTACGAAAAAAGCAAAAATGAAATAAAAAATCAACAGCGTTCAACTCAAATGTAATTAAATTTACAAATTGCAAACGGTTATCTTCTAACACATTTTATACAGTGCTAGTAGGATTTTTAGAAATGTAACCAATCTGACCAAATTAGAACTGAGTTGTAGACTATAAAAGGCAGATTGTTTTTCAAGTAATTAAATATTAATCTTCTGCAGGATAAAGCACGTTCTAACATTAACATTGTAAAGACATTTTTAGAAGACTGCATAAAACTCGTCTCCAGTTGTGTTCATAACGCACAGGGCGAGAGCAGGGGCTGAGGGGAAGGGAGAATTTAGCAAGCGCGCATGAGCTAGAGAACATTTGGAACGCCCTGCTTCTTATCAGTAACAACACATCATAGAACAGATTTAGAATGCCTAGGAGAATGACTGGTTCATTTGGTTTTTTTTTATTTATTTATTATTATTATTTGGGACCATTTGCAATGGATGCGGTTTTACATACCACTATAATAGTTCTTTAGTTTTATTAAACCAACACCTATATTAGCTTCCTTATTGCAATTGATTGAATAATTAATAGCATATACGCTGGTTCTTACCAAGTGTGACTATTTCCCAAACCACAACTCCAAAGGCCCATCTGCAAAACACAATAAGTATCGTGAAAGACTCGTTCATCCCTATTTTATTAAACGTTACTGAGACAAAAAAATCCGACTTCTCGACGAAACATCATAAAACTGAACCTAAGTTGAGGCTGTGACGTTTCGGGTCACAGAAGTACTGCATTTGATGAGAAACCTGGATTTTGAATTTTTAAGTAAAGTGTTCGAATAGGCTAACGTTTTTGTTATGGCCATAAATACTACCGTGACAAAAAAGGAGAATGCGTATTTCTAAAAAATAACATTCTTGGAGAGCTTGTAGAAACTTCGTACTCATCAAACTTAATTTGATTAAGCTTTTGCTTAAAAACGAATACACGTTTTGGTCTAAGTCAGTCAAGTATAATATTCACTTACACATCACTCTGTGCTGTAAATGTTTGATCAAAGATGGCTTCAATAGACATCCATTTAAGTGGAAGTTTTCTGTTTCGTTTGGCTTGATACACTTGATCCTCATAGACGTGACGAGTGAGACCGAAGTCTGCCACCTTTGCAATTTTTTTCTCACCGACAAGAACGTTGCGAGCAGCTAAATCGCGATGAACAAATCCCTTCTTCGAGAGGTACTCCTAATCCGGAAAAAATGTATATTTTAGAGATCTGAGCGTTCAGGCGAGTGTGATTTCAATGATAATCGTAACTATAACAAAATTGTCAAATCTGATTGGCTATCAACTGCCCTGATTTAGCCTTAATAGGACAGTACGCGTCATGCCTAAGTAAGTGGACAGTGCGCGCCATCACGCGCGCGCTTAAATGGCTGTTTTCTTCACTGTTAGCGAAAAAAAATTTGGAATTTCTTGTGTTTTGATTTAAAAAGAGCCTAGTATATCACAATTTTTTTAAAGTTATGATTAATTGGTAAGAGAACTTCATGTCGTCCAATTCGGTCTGTAATCCTACTCGTGATTAAACAAATCATCGTCCTATTTTGTTAATCACTGGTACGATTACAGACCGAATTGGACTTCACTCAGTCCTTTTACCATTACTTATGTGACCATGATTATGCAACTTAATATATTTCAATGAGGTAACTTCTGTTCTTTCTTTGGGAACTAATTCGCATAACCTTCAAGAACCCATGTAGTGCTTGCCTTCTTTGCATGTTTACTTGAAAATTATTACCATCATTTCCAGAAATTTTGTGATGAAAGTTTTTACTTATTTCTGTTCTAGGGTGGAATTTCCGCTGACAGCTTGGTTACTCCTGGCCTCGTTTGATCACAACATTGTCTCATCGAAAGTCGCCCTGACCGTTGCGTCAGGGGCATATTTGACGGCCTTAACCTGTCTACACAAACATTTTTGTCTCAGTTGATTTTCGTGGTTGAGGATACATGGATATATGGTGGGAAAAATTGGCATAGACTATTCATATCGAACGACATAGTTAAACGATATAATAACAGCATTTACCATTCCTTGAGTTATTTGCCAAGCAAATGCCATCAGATCTCCAGGAGTCAAAAAATCTTCGTTGGTTTTGAGTTCTTTTTCGTCTTCTTCCGGCGAATCCAAAGCTTTGTTTTCTTCTCCAGGTTGCATCTCACGTTCTGCTTCCGTGGAGTTTTTAAAAGAGAGAAGCTCGATAGGACCATCTTCCTTGGATATCCAAGGAGAATTAACGTAAATATGGCTATTTTTGCGTACCTGGATAAGCAAAAAAAATAAGACTTCTAACTGGTTGATAAGGCACACAACAAATATAAAAATATCACCAAACGATTGAGATTCGTTTCTGAATAGTCATTTTATTTTCATCTAGGCTTACCAAATCTTTATATCACTGATTTTAAATCAGTTTTATTTATTTATTTACCAGCTTTTCTGGAGACAGGCCTACCCAGAGGGAATGTGCACGAACGGGACTCATAGCTCCCATGCAAGGTGCCATCCCTGCCCAATCCCACAACCCGTAAAGGTTGGCCATACCACCGGGGTCTACTACCCCTACTCGTTTCGAATAGTGATGTAGGTTCTTTTACGTCCCACAAGAACAAATCAGTGAAAGTGCTGTGAGACGGGACCTACGGTTTTTCGTCCTCATCCGAGAAGACTAGAAAGTGTAACCATTTGCAGATGTCATTACAAAGGCAGCACTTTCTTCTTCTTGGCAGACCAGCTCTCTCCCAACTGTGCTAACCAGGCGGTGGCGTCAATTAAGTAGTTAATTGACGTGAAAAGATTTTAAATTTGACTAAAAGCCACAACTTGAGGAAAATACCTTCATTGTTGAGTTTGTGTCGGTAAAATATGTCTCACAGTATGTTGAACGATAGGGTCCAGATAATTCATCCCCGAGGGATTCCTTTACCTAAACAGCGCAACAGAAAGCAAAAAGAATTTTTGCAGAGAAATTCCATCACGAAATTGTCAAACTTGGGGAAGTTAGGAGTGCCAGAAGGACAAGTTTTCGAAAAATTAATGGGAGAAAGGGTACAAAAGTGGTGAGAAAAACACTTCATCACGAGTCCCATCAGTGTCGCGTGAATGCAAACCCGATTCCCTCTGGAGACACCATAAGTAGATTAGTTTTCTGTGGGTTCTAACACTAACTTCAAGAGATTCTGTCTGGGTAGTCTATGTTTTCCTTTTTTCCTCAAAAACCAACATTTCAGATTTCAGCACGATCAAAAATGGTAGACGAAAAACCAGTTACACCATTGGCAAAGCTAACAACTGTTATAACCACTGGAATAACAAGCAAGTTTATTTTCATGTTCAAAGTGTCCACACCCACGTACATCCTATTTAAGCTCGTTATCCATAAAACTTATTTTGACTAGCAAATAAATCAGTACAGAGGGGTTACTATACCTTTCCTCTGTGCTTTCTCAGGTAATGCAGAAGATCACCATACGGAACATATTCTACTAACAAGAACATGGGTTCAACTACGGTGCAGCACCCAATCATGTTAACAATATTCCTGTGCGAGCCCACTGCCTTCATCAGTTGAATTTCGTCCAAAAATTCTTTTCGCTGGTCACTATCTGACATATCTAACAAAAAAGGAAAACGTTAAGATAAACAAATAAGGAGCGTTTTACAGTAGAACCAAACTGGAACTTCTTGGTGTTACTGTCGACAGTAACCGTATGTCTGGGAGACAACATTCGTAAAATCGGTCGCAGAGTTAGTCAACAGGTAGCTGCTCTCAGCCGTTTACAGAAAATGTTGCCTTTTAAGATACTTTTTTAATAGTACATACCGTGCTTTCATTGCGACACATTTTAATTATTGTTCATGGCATTGTTGTGCATGGCAAAAGAGGTTAAAAAGAACTGGCAGTAAAATTCAATGAACAAGCCCTTTTCTTTGTGATCAACCACTTACCAGACGTTACTAAACTCTCGGGCGTACAAGGGGGAGGGGGATGGTTGCCATCCCTCTAGGAAAAAAATTAAAAAAACCTCTAAGGACGATAAAAAATCAGCACCTGAAGTTTTCAGTAGCTGTTCGTTTATCCCTCGCGCACATTTTGAGACAAGCTTGGTGATGATCAGTTACTATATGGTTAGGAGATGTGTCGTCATAAGTTGCAGGTGGTCAAGCCATTTTTAAGTGAAAATGCATGTTTTTTCAACTTCTTTCACCAATAAAAGTAAAGGTTGTGGATTAAATGATGCAAAGTACTTATTTGTGTTATTTTACACATGTTAAGCACAAAAAGAATTATCAATTCTCCCGGCTTATACCTGATTTCTAATTCTTGATAAAATCCAAGATGGCGTTCAAAATGGCGACCATGCTTGGCGACGTCACAGGCTTCTATCAGCGGCAGCACCCATAAAATAAGCCTCAACTTGTTGAGAAGATCAAAGGCTTTCCACTGAAGCCAAAGACGTTCGAAAAAAAAACTCAGGGGAGGAGTTCCATCGACCCCCCCCCCCCCCCCCCCGTCCTTGTACTATGGTAGGGCATTGCTTGCGCGTCCGAGGGTTAAGCAACTCAAGTTCTTGTCAAAATAAAGGATAATTGCTTTTTTGTATCTATTTGCAAAATTATGCAGGATAAATTTGCCCTTTAAAGAATGTTGGACTTACAACCGATACGCAGAAGCATGACCTTTTCTTATATTTCGTTTAAAAGGAACACATTTTGAACTCACCTTGAAGCATTTTTACTGCAACCACATACGTTTCACTTTTGTTAATGGTTGGAGATGCTATCCTTGATGACTTTAAAAGGATCGTCTGTGAAGGGTTAGTTATTTGCTTAAGTGTTCCTCTGTACACCTTACCAAAGGCTCCCTCTCCAATCTCATCCTCAAGGGTCACTAGGTTTCCATCTATCTCCCAATGATCAATAATCAAGCCATTTTTCCTGTGATAAAAATGGAATTATCTTTAAAATCAAGATCTGGGAAGCTGATATTGGTGAATTTCTGACTTTTAACAGTGATTCGTTTAAAGTATGATATAAGACAGAAACCTTCCCAGGTCGCTTGTTGAGATTGTAGCCGTTTTCAATCAAATTGTATTGTTAATGCTCAAACATCCAATCCGCAAAATTTGAGATTAGCTATTTGATAATTTTGAATGTGAATCATAAAGGCTTCGTGACAAGACTGGGCTTCGTTCTATTACTAAGCAATTTGGTGTTACTTGAAAATTCAAAATTGCAGATTAAACTTTATCTCTAAGACGTTCAATGAGTCTAAGTTCGCCAGCCAAATGTTTGCTATTTCATGAAAACAGACAATGGAAAATGGGGAACCAAGCAAATCCTATGACGTTTTGTTTCCTTCTAACGTCCAAGGATTTGGTAGGAAAAGTGATCATCTTTCACGAATTATAGATCAATGATAACTTGAACATACATAAGTTTTTCTGTGCGTACCCGAAAACAAGACCTTTTTCTTTGCGTATCTTCCGTTCTCTCCATAGGCACCGAATGAACATCAGCAAGACAACGCTCAACAGCAGTAAACCAACCGAGAGTCCAGAAATCTCACCAGCAGTCATTCCTTTCCTAGAACGTTTTGCTGGTAATTTCAAATAATTAAGAATTAGTAACAATGGTCTCAATGCTCAACTATAAGCCTTTTTTACATATCAAGGCTGCTTTAGATATGACTAATACTTGAATAACAAAAAGCTCGTAGCTTTTAATTAGTAGGTCCATTTAACCCATTCGCCCCCGCGAATTTTCCCGAAAAAAGGCATCTTGAAGGCGGTCCAGCTGTTTTCTGGTCGCTGTAAAACTTACTATAAAGTCGATTTCAGGTCCTACAGCTGGCCGCCTTCTGATCCAGATGCAAAATATTAGCTTGCAAAGTTCGGACATGCGCAGAAAGCAAAATTTCGAGTTTTTGAGCTATTGAAACAACAGCTTTGACTTTTCTTTTCGCTTTATCTCCTCCCCTCTTGTTTCGCTTTTTTTGCCTCGTTTTTCTTCTTTTGCTGGGCATTTAGTAGGTTCATATTGGTGGGAAACGTTTTTGGGAAAGCTTTTAGGTTCTCAGCATTAGATGAAAGGAAGGTAGTTGGTAAGTGGAACAAGATTTTCATGGGAATTTTCGGGTCAACGTCACTTTGTTTTGGCCTTTTTCTCCAGTGTCCTTTACTGAATCGTGCTCATTCTGGTATAGTTTGAAAGATTTCTTCACGGCTCTACACAAGTAGTATTTTAGTTAACAAATCTGTCTCTGATCAATAAAACCGATGACGTCACTTGTGTAGAAGGATCCGCACGGGCAGTTACGGGCGGTTCAGTAGCGACCAGTTTAGGTGTCGACTAAAAAAATACCTTATCTCACCTGGTCCAGTTGTCTTTAAAATTGACAGACTGGCTTCAATTCCCACCACAGAGTCAGCAATAAACACAGGGGTCACCTGGAAATGGCAAACGTAATAAATAAGTAACGTACATTAGTTTGTTTGCAGGTAAAACCAAGAGTCTTGGCGTAATAGACTAATTTAGAATTAAAGTCAAAACTACTACTGCAAAGACTGATCAAACAACGTGAAAAAGGCTAAGGTATACAATATTTCGACTGGCCAATACCAGTCTTCATCAGGTTTATTAGGAAAAACCACGAATATTCAAAAAATATACTACTGTAAAATAATAAACGGAGTTAGAATGGTATGAGGTGGTAAGGTGTGGCTGCTACGAAAAATAAACCGAAAAAAAGAGAAAGCTTACACTATGATTATTATTCGCCACGTTTGTTCATTCCCAGAGGCTCGATGGTTTTGGCTTTATGAATGAGGTGCGCCTCACGTGCTTTCCTAGGACAATCGCGTTCATAAGTGATGATTCAATTGGGATAAGTAACAAATGGGAAATAGTGTGGCTACTACTGAGGAAGTGTTCTGAAACTGCGGTTTGAATGAAACTACCGGAGGGGTTAAGTATAGGGCGTCTTATTTACCCTTTTCATGTGCAAGTTACCTTTAATATTTTATTTATTTTCCATGCTGGTGTTCTAGGAAAACTTAGTACGCTTTGCCAGTAGCTCAATGGGAGGAGTTCGCGCATTTGGCACAAGCGCTTAAGCTAGTAACCTTGCAAAAAAAGGTCTATTTAAGAGAATAAACCTACTTCCACGTAAAGGGGTTCACTGCTATCTAAAAGCATCCCGGCACACTGACTCCGGCTTGATTGCAGGTTATTTTTGTTACTTTCTACCTTTTTTATCTACTTTTCTTGTTTTGGGGGTCTTTTATCGCTATGCAGCACTAGTCACTGAGAATACAGCATGAATCAATGGATTGCAGATGAAATAGATAAAAGTATTCGCGATGAAGATGATGGGAACAGCGGCAAGAACAATTTCATTTAAAAATTGGTATACGTGATATTAGCATAACTAGATCATAACTGAAAAAGAAATGAAAATGAAAATTCAGTCTTGACTGGAAATGGAGCCCTGAACTTTTACAATGACTGGACAGAGCGCTATATCCAGTTGAGCTAATCACGTCAATTGTTACTCGACTAGTTAAACACCGTTTCAGTCAGTTGTACGTTGTATTTTATAAGTTGCATGTGGTTATCCTGGATTACCTGTGACCAAGTTGTACTTCAAAGCTTAGGCCTTGCACAAGTGCAGGGCATGTGGTATTATGGCAATTGAGACAGATATAAGTTTGATCATTACTTACCTGGAATTCAATTTCTTCATTCAGGTTAATTCCATCTAGTAGAACATTGGTTTCAGCCTGGAAATAAGAACATAAGCAAATAAGTCAAAGGGTAAAATGAGCTAACTCTTGACGGTTCCAAACTTATAAGAGATTACAGTGAAGGAAGATAACTTATTTGACTGATTTACTTTTATTGGCGTTACTCTGTTATCTTAGGTAAGTGTCTAAGAATGCCGATGAAAATAATTTGAAAAAAAAAACCCTATCTCATGCAACTGTATATGCAGGACCCAGGCTCTTATATCATTTATTTAAGGGCAGAGGCTTGTGAGGATTCATATTTCACCCGAATTTCAGTGAAAATCAACCTGCAAAAGGGCGTTTTCACTCACCTGGAAGGCACCTACGCGAATTTATTGGACCAAAAGAAAACGTTTGCATATAACTCCTCATGGCTGACTGTTTCGTTGTTTTGGAGCACCAATATGACAACCTTTACTCCATGTGAAAACGCTCTATTACAACTCCGTGACCTTAGATAGTACTAAGTAACTTAAGAAAGGTCATTGCAATAACCGTGAAGCTGTTGCACTTGTTGTCTGAACCATATCGAGACAATGCCCAGGCGCGGATCCACACCGGTTTCCACCGTTTTACGAAAATCGGTCAGAGTTTTCATAGATAAATAAATTTTCATGAAAAAAAACTTTCCAAGTTAAAATCCGGCCAATATCCTGACTGAATGACTCAGAAACCCAGGAAAAGCGACTTTGGGGAGTTAAAAAAAAAATTCACGGGGTGCATGCCTCGGACCCCCCTAGAAGCTTACGCCTTCGACGCTCGTTTTGGAAAACGGTCAGTATTTATCCTAGATCCGCGCCTGATGCCATTAGAATACTTCCAAAGTAATAAAAAGGCTACTCACTGTTTTGTTTTCTGTATTAAAACTTATAGCTCTTCTTTGTATCTCCTTTTCGTTTTTCTTTACAATCTTGTACGTGTAATAGCTGACATTGCTGTATTTAAACACAGGTTTCTGCCATCTTACAGTTGTGCGGAAAGAGCTTGTTGAAGTGGGAACTATTTCATCGTGTCTTAATTCTGTAACTTTTAACAGCTCTCCTCTTGGTGCTAAGTTAAGGTAGGTAGTAGGAATGAACAATGAGCTAATAACTAATTTTTGACATACTAGGGTTGGTTATAATTAAGCCCATAATAAATAATAGAAAGCTTGTTACTAAGTAAAACAGGTTATTCAGAATATTATAACAAAACCTACTTTTGCTCGAGGAAGTCCTAAGAGATTGATAGTAAAATTAATAGAGTTTTACACGGTGAAGTAGTGAATTCAACGTAATGACGACCAAGTAAGACACTAGTTTAGTAAGGATATGTTAGGCCATTTTTTGCGCATGAATCTCATTAACGTGCGCAGGAAAACAATGCAGATGACATCATAGCCTATTGTTTTTATGGTTTGACAGCTTTAAGATCGATAACGTCTCACTTTATTTTTAAGTTGTGTGAATCTTGTGGTTATTTGGGTATGATAATTTCCAATTTTTGGTTAAATTGGTAGACTAAAACTAAGAAAAGTTTTTATTGGTTTATTCAGGTTGTCGAAGTCGCTTACTCGCCTGGGACTTCAAATAACTAGCCCTTAACGTAATTATCCAAGTTCTATATCCTGCTACTTTCATTGTCCATTACAAAAAAAATAAATAGCTCCACTTCCGGTTCACCTAACCTGCGCAGGGAAAAAGTCAAAAGCATACCTACAATGCTACTACCGTCTTTGTGTTCTACATAAGAACGTATAAACTTCCATTGGATAGGCTGAGAGTATAAGAAAAGTAGGTTCTTAAGTATTTCAAAAATGAAAAAGCAAATAAAAATGTTGAATTCTCCAAATCTATTGGTCGCATAGTCTTCAACACGATCGAAAAAGGTTAGAATTTAGTTCCTAAACTTCCTCTCAAACTCTCTTTTGATTTCAAGCAGGTTTCAGTTCTGGTTACTAAGAAGCTCAATGGACTGACTCTGTTCCTTTTACCTCTGTGTAAACATAGTTACATTCCTTCGAAATGTATCAACAACAAACGCATACATATGGTATTTCGCTAACTTACCTGGGGCATACAACTCGTCTTTCCTCGGCTGTCCCACGATGTATCTATCGTTGTACACAGGAGTTACCTGTAGAAAATCGGCATAGTAAGCACATCTTAATTTCTCTAATTAAACCCTGTGGATAAAACATGTCGGTAGTAACCACACAGGAATTGTGTCCCTAGTTGTTCAGCATGTTCCTTTAAAGAGCGACTTCTCACGGTAGCCGTAATGGAAAATATTTTCATTACAATGTTCAAACCTAATAAAGAGAAGCATGGCTCATTTGCTTACACTCCGTGTTTTTAGGTTTTCAAATGTGGCTTTATCAGCTTTGCCCCATATTTAGTCCTCAGTATTTACATTTTTGCATTATATTTGCTTGAAGCAAGTTTTGCAAAGCCATTTTTCTCGTCGAGTGTTCCATCAGGGGTGTTGTGTTCTTCGTTAATGTAAAAAGTAGTACTGTACTTGAGATCAACTTACCATTTTGGAGAAAGAAAAGTATCAGTGCTTTGATAAAAATTAATTTACTTTATTCTAATTCTTTCCTATATTTAACAATGCATGAAATCAGAGAATAATATATTGACACAAAAGTGCTTAGTTGTAAATCAAATTAAGGTCTTTAATTACTTCAGTCTAGTATACCTTCATGCTAATATGTTCTTGGGGAAATATACCGGATATCTGGAAGAACGAATCGTTCTGTAAAAAAGAAAATAAATTGAAGGGAAATTAAGCTAAACGTTGTTTACATCATCCCATACCAATGACTTTAATTATATCCTCTTTCTTAAAGAGATCATACCCATTAAGATCACGATAATCAGCCAATGTGTCCGGGTAGGAAAATAGAAATCATGCTACTACCTTCGGCAAAAACACTGTGCAAAGCAAGAAGTTCGTACTCACAAAAAATTCAAGCTACATGCCCACTGATCTCAAATACTTTTACGAACTAAATAACGACTTCAAGACTGTTTACAGTACTGAGTGGCGGTTGATACTTAAAGTCCACGAGTTGTAAATGAAATGAGGAAGTAGAAACTTTATTTATGCTTCAATTAAATTCATCAAACAAACAAAAATTTATAACGTCGATGATACCTGAATACAAAACAATACAAAGCTTTGTTCAAGAGGGAAAACAAAACAAAACATCTCTCGAAAGGAGACATCTAGAGGTTCCCATATAAAAGACTTTTGAAAAGAAACATAGACGAACTGAATAAGCTGCTTCATTATGAATTACTTTAATTCACTATTTTATTATTTACACTTTGACAAACAGTTGAACACTGTCGATAGATTGTTTTAATTAAATATTGATACAAGCAGCCAAATTTCAATACTCACTACTTCACTAACTGAACATTTTTTGCTCCTTAATGATGAAGTACAAGGAAATTGGTTGCGTAATGATCCAGAAACCTCATATGACAGACTGTAATATAGCACAGTTCTGTATTTGAAAGGGGGACTATTCCAAGTGTACTTGACGTCATACGTATTCTTTTCCTTATTTTCCCCTGGACTGCTAGCCCGAAGGTTCTGCACCTTCAGTTCGGAAGCAATAGGCACTTTAAAAAAGGAAGAAATAAAAACAAAATAACTTATAAGTTATATTACGTGGAAAGGTTGTATGGCAGGGTGTTTTAAGTCAAGCATATTTTCTTCGATCGATTTTACACCTCAGATGTCTGCATAATTTTCTGTGAGTGAAAAATGCTAAGACTTTAGCTAAGTAGTTGTACACTGCTCCCTGTCTGTCCTCCGGATTGTCTTTGGCCATGACATTAGAAAAGTGGTCCTCGTAAAAAGGTCACCGGTCACCTGTACCTGTTGTAAAATGGTCACCAAATGGTCGCCCAGGTGCCTCTGATGTACAGTATAGTCACTGTCGTAACAGGGCCAGAGTTGACGTTCGCCTGAGCGTTGGAATCGGCATTACTGTTAAGTGTTTCGTTTCCTTGATGTCTAATAAATGCAGACTGACTTGTCATTTGGTTGTTCCCTATTTAACAGATTTCCAAGGAGAATGTGTTCAAGGTAGACCTAAGCTTTTGTGATAGGATCTCAAAATTGTTGTACACAGGAAGGGGTAGAACCCCTTACATCCTTAGATCCCTTAATTAGATCCTTGCTCGGCACTGCCAAACCTTGATCTTACGACTAGAATCACACTAAGAACTGATACAATTAATGAATGTTTGTTTGTTTCTTTTTTGCTCTTTTGCTAATTGAGAATGATGACATCACAAGCGAATCTGGACTCTTCTAACCCTCAGGAGACTCATGGCAACTAACTCAGCGGATCGTCCTCATAGTGCAGGACTCGTAATGATACAAATGTGGATTCTTTTGTATGAAATTAATTTACTTATAAAAAGGTTTTCACTTACAAGGCGCACTGGTTCTACCATCAATCTGTCTGCTAACTATTCGCCTGTTCATGAACTTCGGTGTAACCTGCAGAATACAATTAAATGGTTTAATATTAAACAATTATTTGTCGAAGTACAAAAGACGAATTCAAGGGCATTATTACCAATATCAATTGACGATGAGGTGAATAATTGTTTTAGTATAATTATACTCATATGATCATCAGGGAGAAAAAACGTCGCCGCATCAAATCTTTCTTTCCATACAGTGTAAGGTTTCCGCATTCAACAGAGAAGTGACTTCATCAAAACTGAGCTAAGCGGTCAAAATGGGAAGATTTTTCTATAAGAAATTGTGCCTCTGTGAATAGTTTCTACGCTTTTGATTATACTAAACCAATATAAATTTCTTGTAATGAGATTTTTAGAACTAGTACTAGTGTAAACTCCTCCAAAACGCAGTCCCCAGAAAAACCACCTTACGGGAGGTGCTGTTGTAGAAGCTTCTAATCAAGATGTGCTCGGTAAAAGCGTTGATGAAATTTCATTTTTTTGGTGATGTCGACATTTAGTGCAAAGGGATTCTGCTCGTCGTTTGATTGCTTTTAATAGGATACTCGTGATAATATAATGGAGTTATTGTAAATCATTTATACGTACTCGTAAATTTACTCGATTGCATGGTTAACTTTGCCTTTCATTCAAAATAGTGTCGGGTGTAAACACCATGTACATAAGAATGGAATAAGAAACAAACAAAGAAACAAACCAAACCAAAAATGACTTTCCTTGAATATTCACAAACTTGAGACATTTAACACGATTATAGCGCTAACAAGAGCATGCTGTTTATTTCTGCAGTTCTCAAAATTAGATTCACCCAGAGAAATGAAAATAACACGGAGTGTACAATAACAGAGCTCTTAATTTAACGCTATTGAATCTTTATAGCCCCGGCTAGAGACGCAGTACTTTAAATAAAGGTTAAGGAAAAAAATTGAACAATACTTACAGTCAATTGAACTGGTTCTCCGAAGTTACACCCTCGAACAACAAAAGTTGTTAAGTTCTTTAATAAAAAAATTAAAGCAACTATTAGCGAATAAAAAGGAAAATTAGTTTGAAACATCTTTGAAAGTGCAAATAGAAAAATGTGGTTAAATGCCTGCAGATTAAATCATGACTTTCTAGGGATAACACAATTACTGGTAGCCTATACTGGTTATCATTGTGCCCACAAATTAGAACAGAAACAAATAATTGAAATAAACAAAACGAGTTTAAGAATTATAACTGGCCGGAAAAAAAGCAGGTGGCTATTTGTAGTCTTTGCAAGTGGGTTTATAGATTCTAAGAAAGAAAAATAGCTAGCAGTAAGGGAGGTGATTCAACACAGGGTCACCAGCTTGCGATCTCAGCGCTTTAACCGCTCGACCACCCTGCCTCCACACAGAGACGAATTAATTAATGGATTTATGGATAAATCAGTCACCAGGAATAAACTAATGAGTGAGGAAAAGACAGAGAGAGAACGATTTACCGTTTCTGCTGAGATTTCATGCCCCTCATGGACGCGAAATTTAAGGACATAACTAGTAACTCTGCTATAGTTGAACAGAGGTTTCTCCCAGGTAACATTAAGGTCAAATGTTCCAGTTTGAGGAGAAAATATAAATCTGTCCTCTCCTAGACTCAAGCTTCGAGCAATTACATCACCAATACCAGGAACTGTTGTAAAGTAAGGAAAATCAATCAGTTAATGAGACACGCAAAAGGAAAACAAGCAATTAAAGGATAAGTCGAGCAAGGAAACTTATCATCAGTCAATCAATCGATCGATCGATCACACATGCATCAATAAGAAAAGCAACAAATCAGTAAGTAGATGGATTAATCTATTTATCATGTGACCTTAGCCAGTTAATCAGTAAATTAACCAACCAATCAACAACTTCACTAGCCAATTTATCAACCAGCCACAGGTAAATAAATACTCTATTTTTTTCTTAAATGCACTAACCAGGTGCCGTATCCTTTCCTTGAGCTGTGTTGCCGCTCACCCATCGGTGGATATAAATAGGTGTAACCTTAAAAAAAAAATAGCTTAACCGCTTAACTGTGGATATCTCCTGCGTAAAGATTATGTGATATGCGTAAGACATCGGTAAATTAAGTGGCAAATAAAAGATTGATTGCCATAGTTAAGCCACAATCATAGCGATATTGTTCTTAAAAAACTCAATACGCAGGTATTCCAGCACTACTGTGCGCTAAGTGGGAGAAAACGAATGAAAAGAAAGAAGAAACTAGGAACATTATCTTCTAAGAACTGGCCGGATCGTTCATTTTGAAACTGATGAAAATCGCCATTTTTACATTGCCCATAACACACCTTGCTATATCTGATACCAATGAGAATGTTACATAAATTTTCTCTCCAATTTCTCCCGAGTTTTTAAGCCGTCACAACAGACTGAAGACAACTCGCCCCATGTAAGAGAATTCAGTCTTGGATTCTGGATTCCACCTGTCGATTACGGATTCCAGGCACTGGATACTAGTCTTCGTCGGTGGCATTTGGATTCCTGGTTCCAATCGTTTATGCTATTCCACATTCTTTAAGCTGCCATGAATGCTATTTAGAAATAGTCTAATCTGACTACACAGTCCTGAATAATAGTAGAATTCGTGTCTTGGCCTCAAACTGTTCCCTAAAAATGTGTACTTACATTACAAGTAACTGGTGCTCCATGTACGATTCCGGAAATGTTGAGATACGTTTCACGCTGTAACAGTAAAAAAAAGAAGGGGTATTAGGCACACCTTACTATTCCATACCGTTTCTAAAGGTTCGTAGCTTATATGCGTGGTATTTCGAAATGCTTTTATGTACTTTAACACTTCGTAACCGAGCATTGCCTTCTCTGATTTAAAACTAAACGGTAGTAACTGTAGTAACGCCCTGTAATCAGGTTGAATATACATTGCAAGGAACTACGCATTCACACAAAAAAGATTGCATTAATTTATGGTAGTCCTTGCCTAAAATGTTAAATAAAGTTTTACTTAAACACAAGTACCATAAATACCAAGTGATTTAACATATAAATAAAAAAATAAAATTAAAATAAAATTAAAAAATGAACGGTGCCAACGTTCCTCACTTGCAGCCAATGGCTGAATTGCGGAGGAACCAGAGAGGTGAGATCGGACGTCAGCTTGTAAAGGCGCACTCTTGCAGCCGCTTCAGTCAATGTTTCGATCACACCTCGCCCACCCAGACTGACAACGGCACAAGTCAGATAGACCACGAAATCGGGGCCTACGTCCCCTACTTTTTTCGAACAATGTCACGGGTTCTTTTACACCCCCTTCCAACTGAAGTACAAGGATGAAGGAGACAGGGCCAACGGCTTTGACGTCACCGCCCAATGACGCGATAATCGGATCTGAGAAAGGGGTTTCACAGCTAGCATGATCTCACCAGTTTTTTAAAGACCTTGGTTGATGGTCCGGCGGGGGTTGAACTCACGACCCCCCGCGCGCTCAGCAGACAGGCGCTCTTCCAACTGAGCTAACCGGGTGGTGGTTATTTCAGATCATCAATATCGACAATTTGAAGCGATTCAAGAAGGCTTCAAATATCCTGTAAACTACCCTTAACACCGACTGAATGTTATAAACTAACTGTAATTTCATGGGCTCAGCTAACTAGGGAAAGGCGAATTGCTAACTATTTTTAATTAGTTAACCAACTGCAGTGGAAATA
>OZ037782.1:1310000-1440000 GCA_964035525.1 Porites cylindrica
GGCCAACTTGGTGAAAGAGGTAACAGACAACTGAAGAGAGGTCGCCGCCGTTAAGGGATGCAGGGGTGCAAAGTAACAGTATAATTTTGAAGGAAATAGTATTCAAACTATTCATTTTTAAATCAACAAAATATTAAAAAAAATCAAGAGAGCAATGCACTGTTAGTAAGTCAGTTTGTTCATCTTTCGTTTTTAACAAAGTTTCGTGACTAGCCGTTACGTAGATTTGGCAAAGACAATGTATAGCGTAATGTCAAATAAGAACGCAATTTCACGCGGAAAAGACTGAACATTTCCAGTGCTCTATTATCCTCTGTGGATTGGCAGTTGGACGCACTTTCCTAACCAGCCAATAGAATCGTCCAAGTTTAGCAGGTATATGTGTGAACTCAAGACACGATATATGAACCTCCTAAAATAAACAGCCACGCCATTGTTTTCCCCTTTGAGTTTCCCTGGCTGTCACGCGGATTCCCTCCCACCATTTTTAGAGCAATATACATCAACATTTGAGAAAACAAGACTCAAACATATAATCTTAAAGTGTTACCTGAGTTAGAAAAACATTCAAAGGAGACAGAGTAACAAAAACGAGGACTTTAGTCCAATAGTATGCATAAAAAGAAACTTCTTTATAAGGATAACGTGGTGGCTCCCAAGCGACTGTCACATTAAAAGTGTAATCATCATTAATGGAGGAGAATCCAAAAGTTGCATTCAAAACTATTAGGTCCTCAGGTGGAGAATCTGGCGGGTCAACTGGAAAGCAAAATCAGTAAGAAGTTTTGGGAAAATCGTGGAAAAGGTAATTTATGGTGTGATATTTCAGATAAGTAGACATTCAAGTGGTCTATTGTTAGCCGGTTTAATTCAAATAGAGCTAATTAAGGGTTATGAGTTTGAACGACATATGTTATACCATAGATGCTTTTTAATGCTTTAGGCCCTTGGTAGAATGGAAATTAGTGGGAAGTTCTGCTGAGAGAAACAAATCTAACCGCACAAGATGGACGCCACTTTTTATCAATAAAGCCTGCTCGGTCTTATTGTAACAATGACGTATGATATAACATCCTCCTTTTCTGCAAAAATATCATATAAGAGTACTGCAATACAAACAGCAGGTGATCCAGTCTTCCAAAGAAGGAGTCAAAAGTCATGACTGATTTGCTAAATGATGGCACAGGCTTTTAAAGGTGAAACTATTAGCATTTTATGGTCGCACTAAAGAACGTTCTCGTTAACTCATTGTTTTAAAGTTCAAACATATTACATCTAATTCCACATCAATGTGTGTCAATGTTTTGCTAAAACTTCGGGCAAGTTGGATGTCTGTCCGAGCGAGTCATCACTTCTCTCGGTAATCAATTTGACGCGCTTTCTGCAGCCTCTGGGTTCCCTTCAATTTTCAGAGATTTAAATTCTAGTTTAATGACATCATGTCTAGAGTTACGAGGAATGAGCACACAAGATGGCCGCCATGATGTCATTATACACAGGTCTTTGCCACAGGGGGACTTAACAGCTCATTCTGATTGAAGAGTAAACCAAGAAAGACGACAATCTACATTTCACTAGCAGTTTTATTAAGAGGAACTTATCAGCCTTTTCGTTACGCTGTACTAAATGTAAGCACAAAATTTTATCAAAGTAATCGGTTTGAAAGAGTAAACTTACATTTGTAGCACTCTTCTTTGGGGAAATCTGTGGTATTTGCGCATCCTATAAAGAAAGATAAGAAAATGAAGATTAAAAGCACTTATAGTAATTTTTGTTTTTGTTTTGTTTTATCTATTTATCTATAGTGGAATTTTATTTACATTTAGTTGACACGTTAATTACTTTGCTTCGCTTTTACAAATTTCTCTCTTTTTGACACCAGTTGACATTGTTGCGCAAACCAATTACTACTGCATATCAAATAATTTACGATGTGATGATTACATACAATGTTTACAGTTAAGGAGAGTCACATTCTCTAAACAAGCCTAATCGTTCCAGGCTTCTAACAACTCTGAGTGCCTTTTAAATTCTTTTATTATGGTTTCCATGGTACGACAAAAAGCTTAGTTCTCGATTCTTGTGCAAAACTGATTAAAAGCTCTAAATTTTTCTACATATGAAAGAAAAAAAATGTAAAGTGTGCGGTTTTTGAATAGCTTTGAGGGTAAGCGCTTCTAGAAGGCTTTATTTGGAGTTTAAAGATCATTCAGAATGAAATGAAAATTAATAAAGGATGAGGTCAAAGAAAGAAGGCGAAAATGAATTTTGCAATATCCATATCTTCATATCTACATACCTGGATATTCAAAGGTGAGTGTTGTTCCGGCACTTACCAAACATCTATTTAAGGCGTATATCTAAAAAAGATATATTGCAATTACTAATAAGTTATTATTTTCATAAGGAACAGTTTGCAGATGTCCACGAGCCAATTACCGTGGTACAAGGCGGGTTAATGGAACCCCTCCCTAGAGTTTTTACCCTCAGTGGAAAGCCTTGATGTTCTCAACAAGATGAGATTTATTTTATGGGCGGTGGCGCTGCTGGAGGCCTGTGACGTCACCAACAATGGTCGCCGTCTTGTCCGCCATCTTGGGTTTTACCAAGAATTAGGAAGCTCAGTAGGCAAGTTGTATTAAGCTTCTAAGCGTTGAAATAATAGTTATTTCTGCGTGGCGTCAAGCCTGTCTTAAATTTTTATAGCGACGAGGCGAAATTTGAAGCAATTGCCAAAGGATGAAGTACGGTTGATACCATATCCTTTCAGATTTGTTCCTCTTTTTTACTCGTTGAATAAATTAACCTTTTGATCTAGCGTTATTCCTCCCTCTTCTTTAGAAGGTGAGAAGAAAAGGGTTTTTTTCCTCTCCCAGGTTGCATTGTAAGAGTGGCAGCACAATTCTTTTTCCAATGTCCAACTAACATCCATTCCATTCCTCAGTTTTTCAAAGGATCATTTGCGGTCCATGTTGATCTGGAGATAACCGGTAGTCAAAACAACGCTAACCTTAACACTGACCCACTGAAATAATGCTCCTTGACGTCAACTGTTCTATTGAACGTTGCCTGGAAACCGAAAAATGCACCTAGACGAGACGAAAGTAGAGCTAATAGTAGCGACATTGTTGCTTTCTTCACGAGGTATAACTTTTGGACTTAAGATACTGGCCGCTGAATAGAGGGAGTCCGCGTAATAGGTGACTGCTTAATGGGTGCCAGTAAAACGCGGGTTGGGTGTCGTGGCCTGGACCGCGATCGGGCTCTATCTTTTAGCTTTTTTTAAAGAATGCTGTTTTAGGTCTATGGTTAGGGTTGACATTAACCCTAACCGTAACATACCCTGAACCATAACCCCGACCGTTACCCCAACCCTTATTACCCTTAACCGTAACCCTAACCCTAAAACAGCCTTCTTTAACAAAAAGATAGACCCCGACCCCGCCTTTTACTGACACCCCTGCTTAATGGAGGTGCAACGTACTGTACCTCGAAATCCCATGCACTGTTGAACGCCAAAGCCAAGGTAGTTAATTCTCATCTCCCTTTTCCTTTCATTTTTGCGTGACAATCGATTATATATCGCAATAAGGTGTATCCAGATACAAATAATAAGCCTTACCGCTAGTAAATTCTTGCATTTTTTAATTCTTTCATCAATGTATAAAATCGCACTTGTATTAGGCTGCAACCAGAAAATTATCATAGCGTTAATAAAAAACTGTGTTATCTACACAACCGTTTAGTCACGTACCTGGCGGCACTGAAGTTGTTTCACAAATATTACTTGCATCATATAACTAATTTACCCTATTTCATTAAGTTGTACCTACCCCGCCCGTTATTTTTGTCCGACGGCCAAACGAGCAGTTATCGGTATAGACAACAGCGTAGTTCGAAATAACTTGCTCCTCGTCTTCTGTTTATGAGCAAAAAAGGAAAAAAAATTTAAGTCATGAGTTTATCATGAGGTGCCGAGGTTAAACTTTATGATCTAAAAATACGTCATTAGAATTACCCCTACCTTGGAATAAGCACACCCGGGTTAAAAAAAAACAACAACAACAACAACGATATGACAAGAACTAACCTTGTATTTATTTATTTTATTATTTATCGATTCATTTATTTCCCACACATAACACGACTACATACACCTTATTCGATGGTTTAGCCTATAATACGTGCGGATGTTTTACGAGCTGCGTATTACGAGCAATGAGCAAATTTATGCTAAACCATCGAATAAGAGGTTTCTTATTCCACTACAAAAAAATATTGTTATTTTGCAATTGGCTTCTATTTTTTTGGTAAAAGTATCCAGAAACATCCTGATTCTGTCTGTGAGAATGACGTTAACAATGAGTAAAATGTTCACGCGTATCATATGCAAAAACCACTGAATGAGAGGTTCATTATTCTACTGCAATAATATTATTTTGGCTTCTATCGTCCGCCGGTTCGTCCAGTTCAGCCATAGTTGCTCCTTTTGCATCCGCCGGTATTCGCCCTGTTGTAAACCGGTTTAACCAGGACACTACAGTGTATTACGGCCTCGTATTTTGCGCGTTCTCTTGACCTTATATGGTAAAATGACATAATAGTGGAATCATAAAATTACAAGAAGATGCTATGGGACCGTACACTTCGGCGTCGTAGTTTCAATTAATTGTGACAGTGGGGGAATAGTAAAAAAGATATTTTTCAGGATACCCTTCCATACAAATTAATACCCTTACTTTTCTCCTTTTGTGTAACAGACGTCTTAACTTTTTCACCGAAAGTCTGCTAAGTGCATGACCGCTTGGCTGTAGCCCAATTCGATTAAATTTCTGTCATAAACAAATTGAGCACGACGAGAGCTTAGTTCCACTTCCTTAATTTCCTCTACAACAACACTTTCCTTACGTACAGTTAACTCCACAACTTCTCCAGCAACGTAACTAACGTCAGTACACTCTATTACAAAACTTACTAAAAATGCACGAGATTATCTTCACACCGTGGATAATTCGTGTACAACGTCGCAACATAAACTAGAAATTCGTATCTCGCAATAACCCTCGCGATACTCGGTTTTTTAGTAGCGCCACTTAATTTAAGCCCTGTCGGGTGGGGTTAGGAACTGGATGGGTAACCCACCGCGAATATCATCGTGAAGGTCCTTACTTTGTTCTTAGTTTTCTTCTTCTTCTTCTTCTTCTTCTTCGTCTTTTCGCCTGTTGTGTGGTGTTATTTATAAAAGTGTATTGAAAAGCATATTTAGAATTAATTTTTTTCCAAGCTTGCGAGCGGGCGGAATCCTTCAAATCCTGAAATCTGATTGGTTCCGAGAGCAGGCGGTATTTTACGATCTTGCCCGCTAACCCAGGTGGAATCGTTGGCAGCTTCATTCACAAGTTTGTTTGTTGTTTGTGAATGAGCAGAAACCGTCATTTTCAAACCATTTTTCTCTTAAAACTTGCGCTATTATTAGCATTAGGTAGGGAAAAGTGAATTTTATTATTCAGACAAAAAATCATCGGAAGGGAGAATCAAGCAAGTCAGCCAGGAACACCGCTAAAGTAAAGCAAAACAGGTGGCTCGTGATGTCGCCTTACTAGCTTTATAACCGCGCTGTAAGTAATGCAATCTTCCTTTTATGCACCGTTTATTGGACATTTTTGCTCTGTTTGTAGTTTTCTTTTCCATTTTTGCTGTATGAATCTAGATTCTGCCGTTTTTCATTGAATTTTCCCTCGATAGTTTTCTACTTATCAGAAAAGGTTGTTGTCAATGATTGCATTTAACTTTCAATCTTAAATAAACAACACGAATCACTTTTCCAGCAGTCGATTATCGCCGTTTTCATTTCTTTGTTTATAACTTGTTACTCACATCGCTTTCTTTTATTCGAATTCAATTCAAAACCTTAAAATTGGTATGTGTAATTAGCTATTTTTATCAAGCTGTTCTGGAGAATATTTTAGTGGTTGTCCTGTGACATATTTCAAGTGCATGCGCAGTTTTGTTCTAGCGAGCACGAAGTTTTTGCTTTTCTGCCAGCTCATCACATTTTTTGGAGCAAGCAAGATGAAATTAAATTGTTGATGTTTTGTTTATTTTCTCGTGGTTTTTATGGACTTTCGACCGACCAATTATCCTGGCGAACATCTGGTAGCAGAGCGAGGTTCTTTTTTAAGTGGATTTGACGTAATTTACCAGGATTTGTAACCGAACACTGAACGAACACGAGATGGCCGAACGATTGAGAAAGGACAAAGCGAAGTACAAAGGCGCCTATACAAGAACCAAAACAAAATTGATGATGACTTTAGAGGGAGGAATGTATTCGAAAATGCAGGTGATGGAACGTTTGGATCTTCTTTCTGCCGCTTTTGAGGATGTAGTTCGTGCAGTCGAGAGTTTAGAAGCACATTATGAGACTGTTGGCGACTCATCGAGACTTACCGCCGTAGCGCTTGAACTAGAAGCTGTGGAGGAAGATTTCAACGAGATCGAACGAATTGTTAGAGGATGTTTGAATAGCAGCCCCAGTCAGAGCGGTGCCTTGAGCGTTTCCAGAACAACACCCACGGGACAGTCTCCCATTAAAGAACAATCCGAACGACTGGAACAAGAAATTAAAATGCGAGAACAAGAGATCACGAAAGTGTTACATGACCTTGAGAAAACGTTCGCCGAACGCAAGAAACAACTTGAGCAGCAATCGTTGTCTACAGAACAGCAACGAAAGGAACCATTTCAGGGAGGTGAGTCAGCTAGAGTTCAGGACAATGTAAATGCTAGTGTGAAGGGATCAGAAGAACAGGAACAAAATAGTGATCCGAGAATTCAGTTGACAACACCATTCCAGCAATGTGCTTCATCCGTCTCAGATTTAAACACATCAACATCTGTTAACTTTAGTGGAGCAGCTGCTTTTTATCCCTCGAGTAGTTTTGTTCATTCATCGACTCCAATTGTTTCCCAGTCGTCAATGTCTTGTTTGCCTCCAGTGGGGGACCAACCCCTTCAGCAGCCGCCATTGAATTCCCGTGTGAACTCAACCCAGACCACACTTGTTGGGTCTTCTACAATACGTCCTTCAGCGTTTTCTTCGAATCAGTTACATGCACCGGCAGCCCAAGGTCATTCTCCTTTGCAGCCTTCGTCATGTGGTAGCCAAATACAGTTTTCGACGCCTATTGCTGGTCAGCCATTTAGTTCTAGTTATGACCAGATCAGTATCGACTCCATGGCAGCTCTGAAACGAGTGAGTATTCCCAGGTTTGCGGGCAACAAGAAAAATTATGAAGCTTGGAAAGCAGCCTTCTATTCATGCGTTGACCAGGCAAGAGCCTCACCGCAATACAAATTGCTACGGCTGCATGAGTGCTTGCAAGGAGAGGCCCTTAAAGTTATTGAAAATCTGGGACACTCTGCGGCAGCCTATGAAGCAGCCAAGTCTCGACTCGAACGGAAGTATGGCGGAAAACGCAGGGCACTTACATTACGACTTGAAGAACTGGATGCCTTTAAGCAGATAAGAGAGGGGAATGAAAAGGATCTTGAGCTTTTTGCTGAGTTACTGGATGCAGTAGTAGTGAACCTTACAGATGCTAATCAGGAAGCAGAGCTTGGTAGTGGCTCTCTTTACATCTCACTGCAACGCAAGTTTAACAAGAATCTTCTGGCCAAGTACAAACAGTGGGTCTGTGACAATCATAGAACGGAGGGTGTAAAGACACTAAGGGAGTTTATTGATAGAGAGTCTGAGTTTTTAACCACAGCTTCTGAGACAATAGCAGGTGTTCTAAGTGGATCCAAGAAGGAGAGAGCACTGTTTGCCAAAGAAGATTTTGACCCTAAGAAGAAACATTCAAGAAAGTGTAAAGTATGCAAGGAGTCCCACAGCCTGTGGACCTGTGAGAGTTTTAAGAAGATGACAGTAAATGAAAGGTGGAACATTGCTAAAGAGCAGAAACTGTGTTTTAGATGTCTCAGTGACGGCCACAGAGGAGACGCATGCCTCAGGAGTAGGGTCTGTGGGATAAAAGGGTGTCGCTCTCATCACCATCGTTTGCTTCACGAAGACCCAAAGAAAGAAGAGAAAGCCGAAGCAGCAGATGGATCAAATGCAGCCGGAGCCAATGCCACCATTGAAGGGGAGTCAAGTGAGAGAACCCATACAGCTACTACTGGAAAAGGAACTGTACCCTCGTCAGAGTTTGTAGCCTTAAGAACTGTTCCTGTCTATGTGACCAATGGTAAACGAAGACTGAAGGTGAACGCTCTACTTGATGATGCCAGCAGTAAGACGTACTTAAACAGTGACACTGCGGCTGAACTGGGTCTCGAAGGCAGACCACACGAACTTACAGTTAATGTACTGAATGATAACCAGCAAATTTTGGACACCACAGTTGTAGAATTCATGATCAGCAGTTGTGAAGGAAAAGTGTCTAAACTAGCGTCTGCCTATACAACTGAAAGAGTCACAGGAAACATGCAAGTGGTGGACTGGAGCAAATACAAACACAAATGGAAGCACCTAAAGGGCATAAAATTCCCTCAAGTGGGACCCAGACCTATAGTAGACCTACTAATTGGTGTGGACCAAGCTGACTTGCTGTACTCATTGAGAGATGTGAGAGGAGAGCCTGGAGAACCCATAGCTAGGCTTACTCCGCTTGGGTGGACTTGCATTGGTAATCCTGAGGTGCCGGTAGAAAGAACTCAGACAAGCTTCACCTTTTTTCTGAATGATTCACACGAGCTGAACAGTCTTGTTCGCCGCTACTGGGACGTAGAAGAACCTAAGGAAACTCTGATTGTCAATCCAGAAGAGAAGTTCGCAAGAGACACAGTTTCAAGGTCCTTAACATTCGCTGACGGTCACTACTCAGTTGGGATGCCGTGGAAAAAGGACAGACCTTTATTAAATGACAACTACAGCATGGCTTTGCATCGTCTGCACTGCACTGAGAAGAAATTGAAGCGGTCCCCGGAACTTGGTGAAGCTTACAAAGCAGTGGTTCAGTCCTATCAAGACAAAGGATACATTCATAGAGTTTCTCGTGATGAAGTTAAGCCTGATCAAGTCTGGTACTTACCCCATTTCCCTGTGTTGAGGCCAGATAAATCAACAACCAAGACCCGTATAGTCTTTGATGCCTCTGCAAAATTTAATGACTTGTCCTTAAATGACATTGTGCTTCAGGGACCTAAACTTCAGAGTGACTTATTTGCAGTGTTACTCCGTTTTCGCCGTGACCCTGTGGCTTTGATGTGCGATATCAAAGAAATGTATCTACAAATCAAGTTGAAACCTGAAGATCAGCCTTATCACCGTTTTTTGTGGCGGAACCTAGAGACAGACAGAGCCTGATGTGTTTGAGTTTGACCGTGTTGTATTTGGTGTGAATTCATCTCCTTTTCAAGCACAGTTCGTGGCGCAAGAACATGCCAGGAAACACCAATCTGTATTTCCCTTAGCAGCTGAAACAGTGTTAAAGAGTACATACATGGATGATAGCATGGACTCAGTACCTGATGTGAAAACTGCAGTAGAATTGTACAGTCAGCTGTCACAGTTATGGAAGTCTGCCGGAATGTATGCTAGAAAGTGGTTGTCAAATGTGCCTGAAGTGCTCCAGTTTATTCCCTCTTCAGACTGTGCTTCAGAAGTTGATCTTGATCGAGGTGAACTACCACCCGTCAAAACCTTGGGAGTCCTATGGTGCCCTATGGAAGATGTATTTAAATTTCAAGTTAATCAGCCCGCCGAGAAGCATGAACACTCCAAACGCAGCTTTCTAAAGAAGATAGCAACCTTGTTTGACCCTCTTGGCTTGTTATCCCCATATACAGTGCGTGCTAAGGTTCTACTCCAAGAGATGTGGGCAAGCGGCGTGGACTGGGACGAGCCGGTGAACGAGAACCTGTCAATGAAGGCTTCGAGGTGGTTCAAAGAACTCTCAGCACTAGTCAACATTCAGATTCCCCGATGTTTAAGAACTACTAAAGCAGTAAAGGAAGTAGCCTTTCACACCTTTGTGGATGCTTCTCAAGAAGCATATGGTGCAGTTGCTTACACTCGATACCTCTATGAGGATGGAACTGTTAGCTGTCGCCTTGCCGCGTCCAGATCACGTGTTGCACCTTTGCAAGCTATCAGCATACCTCGACTCGAGTTAATGGCTGCTGTTGTAGGACTCAAGCTGAATCAAGCCGTTGGCCAGGCACTTGGCATCAAGAAAGAAGAGTGGACCTTTTGGTCTGACAGCATGGATGTATTGTACTGGATTCGGGGACAGAGCAGGAAGTTCAAACCATTTGTGGCAAATCGTGTAGGGGAAATCCAAGCCTTGACAAATCCAGAACAGTGGAGGCATGTTCCAACAAAACAGAATCCAGCTGATCTGCTAACAAGAGGCCTTAGTGTCTCAGCTCTCAGTGAGGAAGAAAGATGGTGGAAAGGACCGTTGTTCCTTAAGTACGACCACACCCAGTGGCCGCCAACAAGAACTGAAAGAGAGAAAGAAGCCGATGTTGAACTCCGGCAAATTTGCCAGGCAAAAGAACAAATAAAAGAACAATCATTCCTTTCACTTCCCAACGAGGACCGGCTGAACCCACAAAGATACTCAAGTTGGACTAAACTCACAAGAATCGCAGCTTGGGTAAACCGTTTCCTAGAGAACTGCCGTTCGCCAGTTGCTGTTCGTAGAGAAGACACAATACAACCTGATGAAGTTTCCTCCGCGGGAATAAGAATTATCCGGCAAGCTCAGCAGGAAGTATTTAAAGAAGAAGTGCGAGCAGTACAAACTGGAAAAGAACTGCCAAGTGGAAGTAAATTGCAGCCCCTGAAACCTATTATCGACGAAGATGGAATTCTCCGATGTGATGGACGACTTCGCTATGCAGAATTCTTACCATGGGAGAGTCGTTATCCGATCATACTCCCGCGCAATCACTGGGTGACAAGACTCATAGTCAAGCATCAGCATGAGCAGAGCCATCATGGGGGAACCAATCAAGTGTTATCAGATCTTTCAACCCACTATTGGATAATTTCAGCAAGAGAGGTGATTAAAGAGTGGGAGAAAGAATGCATGCAGTGTAGAAGAAGAAAGGCTAGCCCAGCCAAACAGATTATGGCTCCGTTACCAGAACTGAGAACCCGGATGTCGTTGCGAGCTTTCAGCCAAACTTCTGTCGACTTTGGTGGTCCATTCATTACTAAGCAAGGAAGAGGAAAGGCACGTCAGAAGAGATACCTTTGCCTATTCACCTGTCTTGCAACACGAGCTGTTCATCTCGAAGTAGCTTTCAGCCTGGACACCGACTCATTTCTAAATGCATTCTTCCGTATGGTGTCCAGACGTGGCCAGCCCAAAGACGTTGTATGTGACAATGGCACTAATTTCGTTGGTGGAAGTAACGAGCTAAAAGAATTGGAAGCCTTGGACCACAAGAAGATTCAGGATGCTACGTCAAGCTATGGAATCAAGTGGCATTTTAACCCCCCTCTTGCCCCACACTTCAGTGGTGTACATGAAGTTATGATCAAAGCTGCGAAGAAAGCTATTTATGCCATCCTTAACTCTGCAGACATCACCGATGAGGAACTTTTAAGTGCAGTTGTAGGAGCAGAAGGGTTAATTAACTCCAGGCCACTAACTTACCAGTCAAGCAGCCCAACTGACCTGACCCCTTTGACTCCTAATCATTTTTTACATGGTCAGTTAGGAGGCAGATTTGCACCCGATAGTGTTGACACTGAAGTATTCAATCCAAGAAAGAGATGGCGTCGCGTCCAGGAACTTGTACGTCATTTTTGGCATAGATGGCTGCATGAATGGATTCCCAGTCTGAGTGTACGGAAAAAGTGGCGCAGGGAGCAAGTTGACCTAAGAGTAGGAGACGTTGTCATTGTCATGTCCCCGGATACACCAAGAGGAAAATGGCCTTTAGGAAGGATTGTAAGGGTGTTGCCTGGAAAAGACAGCAAAGTGCGTGTTGTTGATGTTGAAGTTGGAAAGACTGTGCTACGGAGACCAATTGTGAAACTTTGCCCATTAGAGCAATGTTGAACTTTAAGTGACATTATTAAGACAAATGCTTTTGAAGATTTCATATCTTTCAGAACAAATTTATTTTGCCTAAGTTTTGTTGATATTTTCATATCAAGAAAGGGGAGGATGTTCTGGAGAATATTTTAGTGGTTGTCCTGTGACATATTTCAAGTGCATGCGCAGTTTTGTTCTAGCGAGCACGAAGTTTTTGCTTTTCTGCCAGCTCATCACATTTTTTGGAGCAAGCAAGATGAAATTAAATTGTTGATGTTTTGTTTATTTTCTCGTGGTTTTTATGGACTTTCGACCGACCAATTATCCTGGCGAACAAAGCCTTTGTGCAGTTTTCATCCCACTCGATTGAACTAATCTTACAGCTGTATTTTTTTTTTTCCTGCCGCTTTTAATATCAAGCTCCTCAATTCTTTTATCCTTGTTTGACACTCAGATTATGAATTGTCTAGCAAGACACAAAAACCTTTCTTTATTCTAGAAGAAAGCAGTAAGTAACATAATATAAATTACCGAGCTAAAAATCGTGTTGTAATGTTTTGTTTTGGTTTGCAATCGATCGCGCACTTCATCTACACGAACGCTTCCTACTTCAACACGTATAGGTTGGAGAGTGAAGGAAAATTTTCCTGAAACTTTTAAATCTCAGTTGGAAAAAAATAAAAATGTTATTCACGGGCCTATGTCGGTCCGTATTGGGAGAAACTGTGCCCTCGGTCTGAGTACCGGTACTCAAGACCTCGGGCACAGTTTCTCCCAATACGGACCTCCCAGCCGGTGAATAACGTATATTTATTTCGGCCGCGGGATTTAGAAAAAAAACCTCAAACACTTCAGTACAGTTCGCGTGAAAATCATTTTTAGCTTACTTCGGGACGTAGTACAGAACTGAAACTGTGATCTATCGGCGGAAGATTCAACTAGCAAACTGACAAATTTAGGTTTTCCAAAAAACGAATTCCAAGCTAGATTTCAGGGCAAAAGACAAGGTTTCGACGGTAAAAAGCCAAACTGAAATGCACTTTGGAGAAACATGTCGCGCGATATAACAGGGCATAAGCAAACTCGCCTGCCAAGTAAGACGCTCTGAAAATTGCTCTTGTATCTCCATTTTCACTCGTTCTTTAAAACTACTAGCCCAAATTGCTCCAATGTTTTCTGTAAAATACTTTTGCAGTCAATATTTCTAGCCAGAATAATAAATAAGAATAAGAATAAATCCAAGAACTCGAAGATATCTGGAACTAATTCCGAAGCAACTTCAGGACATTCGGGAGCTTCTTTGAAACATTCCTGAGCGTCGCGAATCCTTTACTGCGCGCTCCGCCGAACTAACATGCCGGAAAGTCACGACCTTGCCTGCCCAATCTTGTCCCGAAGCCGGTGCATAACTTTATAGTTTTTCATATTTTAATCTACATTGGGTCCCAGTGGAGCAATCGGCTAATCCGTCAATATAAGAGTTTCCTCTGATCTGACGGACCGCACAGGTGACTCGGTTCAAACCCCTGGCAAGCCAAAATAATAATTCTTTCTTTCTTGAATAAGTTAAAGAATAAACTGGCAAAGAAATCAAAGTAATCTCGAGATATCTCAAACTTATTCGGCTCTCACTTCGTCAAATAGCCGAAACTATAAAGCTTATGTTAATTAGGCCTCCTCAATTCCAATATTTCAAAGATGGCATAAAAATTACGGCGACAGATACTTAGAAATTACTGAGTGAGGCTGAGTAGGATATGAAGAATTAAGCAGATCGAGGAGAGTGTTATGTATCGGGGCCGAAGGCCGAGGTGGATAACACTCTCCGAGATCTGCTTAATTCTTCATAACCTACGAAGCCGAATTCACTAATTGCTTTATTATTCATTCAAAATATTCCTAGTTTAAAAACATAGCTGAAACATGCTTACCTGCATCAATGTTAAGTTCATCTTCGATACTGTACGTTTAGGTTTGTCCAGCTCCGCAAATATTCTCCAAATAGCAAATGTCGCCCTCCGAGTTGTCTTCTTGCTGTTTTTGCCGTGTTTTTAGTTATTATTTCGCCTAGTTCCAGCTGTAGTTCTTTCTCTTGAAACGAGTGAAATGTCCGCCATTTTTTTTTCTTTTCACAACTACAACAACTCAACCTCGTCCTCAGGTCGGTTAACGGTGCCTTAATCTGTAGCTGGCTGCATTTTTGATATCATTTCCTCGTTAAACACAAAATTCTTCCAAATTTGGTCATAAGTAACTGGTTATGGTGAATTATGCGCGTGCTTTTAGCCAATCAGACTTGGGGAAATATTTTGAATGAATAATAAAAAATATTATTAGATGGAAAATTGAAATAACAATCAATATCAAGGAAGTTTACAAATGTTGAATAGTAAACAGAGTTGTGCTAATAATGCTAATAATTATTAATAGATGCCTTAAGTGCTCTTTTAAAGGAAAAAGGGGGCCGGGAGGAAGAGTTGATGATGTTGGTGTTTAAGGTGTTATAAAATATAGGTTCTTGATAAAAATACAGAAAATTGTTTGATTCGAGTACTACAGAAAGGGAGACGAAATTTACAAGAGTTTCTTGTGTTATACGAATGAAGTTGACTTTGTAAGGTAAATTTACAATGAAATTTTAAAGGTAGAGTATGGTTTTGACAGGAATGCATGAATAAGCCTTGAGTTGTATTAAGTATATATTATGTAATTTTAAGATACCAAGATTTTGAAAGATTGGATCAGTACGCGCATCGAAAAGAGTTTTAGCTATAGCTCTGATCACTCGTTTCTGTAAAATCTCAAGACGAATAAGGTTAGTTTTCATTTGATGGCAGAGTCCCAAACTAAGTTGCCGCAAAAAAAAGTGTGGATAGACTAGAGAAAAATATAATGTTCGTAAAGTTTCGTAGATAAATAGAAACTGGATATACGGATAATTCCTATGGATTTAAAACCTGCTCGATCAATCCTTATCCATGGAAATGAATAAGTTTACAAGTACTATAGTTATTACCCTGGTAAGTTAAAAGTAAACTTTTTCAATCAAAACAGAACCATTCTCCCCTATATTTAGAGGTTACATATAATCTTAACTTTTTTGCGTTTAAAAGCAATACCATAACATTTTCCGAAAGGGCACCTATTTTTCTGGCTGATTATTTGCCGTTACCGTAACCATGGTTACAGTCACTCGCATAGCCTGTTCCAGGCGTTCAGAGCTGAGATGGTGGGGAGCGATTTAAACGGTACGTGAGGGAAAACTAGGGGGGAAATGAGGCGAGAATGAGGCGAGAGCTAGGGAAACTAGGTTCTCCAGGCCTTCTCCCAAACATACATCTTCAAAAGTAATAAATCGTTTTTCACCGCGGACATTTTCATTTAGGGAAGGTTCTGAATGCCTAATAAGAAGTCTTTTTTTTATCTTGCAACGAGTGTCCGACCGTCCTCTTGCCAAAATTTGTGAGTTTTGTGGCTCACAGCCAGTTTTATTTTTTCCTTCTTAATTTTTCTCTCGCGCTCTAGTATCTGAACGCCTGGAACCAGGCCGTGATCGCTCACATTGACAGAAGGCAAGGACCAAAGAATAATTGGCAAGAGAGTCGTAGCTAATTCACATATTTAATCCCTTTTATTTGTTTGCATTGATATGGTCTAGGTTTTCTGGATAGACCTTCTCTAAAATGTTCGAACTATACTGAATAAATTGAGCAAAGAAAGTGAATAAAGGTTGTTTAACTTTGCAGGTCTGTTACTATAATTAACATTCTTTTGAAGAAGGGAGAGGTTGCATTTACTCTTTACCATTTGCTTTTATAAAATAACTAAGATAGTACGCGCGCTCTGATTGGCCGAGAGTAGTGTTTGCATGAGAGTATGTAAACATGGTTGTGGCGTCAAGTTGTTTGGTTTTTCGCGCGCTAATCACGCAAGCACAAATTTGAAAAAGTTTTCGAGTTGAAAACTCAAAAAGTTTACTTTATTTACCCATTCCTTCGTCGGCTGAAACTTGGAAAATCGTTACAAAGAAGGTGTGTACATTTTTCTCCGCTTAAGCTGACCGTTTTAAGCGAGAAAAATGCGTATTTTGCAAAGCATCTTTTTGCAAAACAAGAACTGATTACGCGTGCAAGACTTCGTGGACAAGATTTTGCGACTGGTAAGAATTTTTCTTTTAATCAGAGCCATACACAGAGTTTTGCGTTTTTTTCTCGGGAAAGTTATTTTATAAAAGCAATAGAAAACTTTTTTTCCTGTGTTTGCATAGCCTGATATAAACACTCGAGGCATTGGGAGAATTCTCGACAGTTATGCAAACCCTCGTCTTCGTCTCGGGTTTGCACAAATAGAGGCCTTAAGATACCCCGAAATCGGTGTACGGGTAACGGGTAGCGCCATGTTTTTTTCATTTTGTGGTGACGTCATCGACCTTACCCGGTAGAACCAGCCGTTTTTCCGGGGTAGACACCAGTTTACCCGTAGAAAATTTACGAGTAGCTGCAAGTCCTACATGATGGAGAAACGAGTAAGCTTTTAAGACTTTTTAAGTACAAATGTAAATTGTATGACTCCTTGGCAATGTTATTGCAAGTCTGTTCAAATATTCTTGCCAAATTTGAATTTTAGCTGTAAAGAAAGCGCTTCAAAATGTATTGATTTTGGACCTCAAATGCGCAGGTTGAACTCTGAAACGATATCAATTTGTGGCGGTATTTAGGGGGATTTCTGAGAATTGCTCGAACGTTTGAGTTTCGCAAAAGAAATAGCATTGAAAAATTTAGCATGGGAGTCACTGTTGAAGTTGACAATCAAAGGAATTGTTTGGTGATGTGCCTCGATCAAATGGCGGGGTTTGCGATAACAAGCTTTCGGTCGAGGGACTTCCCGCCAAGTTTCTTAAAATCTTTCTATGATATTTCAATAAGCTTATGTATGAATGAATTATTTGTTGCGGCTTGTTGTTAAGATTTGAGGGAGATTTTGTATGCATTAAGGGACATGCATGTACAAAGTTAATTTTGCGTGCTTGTTCTTCGGGTATCTTAATCGAAATAGTCACGCACATGAACATTTTACGTGTACGGGTACACTACCCGTACCCGTACACCGATATCGGGGTATCTTAAGGTCTCTACTGTCTCGAATTCTCCCAACCCCTCTCGTGTTTATATCAGGCTATGCAAACACGGAAAACGTTTTCTATTGCTTAAATGTTATGTGTAGTAATAAATTTAGTCACCATATTCAGAATAGAACAATTTCGATTAAAGCTGTGTCCTGTCCTTTAGGCTTTAAAAGTTAAGGCTACTACTAAACATTCCTCTGTTATAAAAATTTGTTTGAAAGCTATTGAGCTCGAATACTAAGCTGAGGAGAGTCTGTTAAAATCTATTAATAATGTTCACCAAGCAAGTTTACATAATGCAATTCGGAGGTCACATTAATATATAGATTTAGCTAGGGCTAAAAGCGAAGCTCTGGTTAATAATATAAGAAAACAAAAAATTAAATCGTGTAACGCTAAACGGGGACGACAATGAAAATGGCTTCAAGACTAATAGATTTAATTAGCAAAAAAACAAATTGCACGTGCAGCACACCCTTTCTTCTAATTAGCGAAAAACAAATTTGCACTTTTTTGTTTTTCCCTTGCCGTTGTTTTGCACGACTACAACGCTGTTTTGTACGACTAAAACGTCAAACTTCCGAGTTACACATTATTTTTATGAAGGAATTGTCGTATGTGCTTACCAAATATTTTGTTTCCTGTGTTCATGTTCGCTTTTATTTTTCACTGCAGCTCATTTTCACCTTGCGGGCCGCTAGCATTTCTCATTTTCTCACCGCCGCTTTGAATTTCTATGTCTTTCTCCCTACGATATTCGTCTCGTTTGTTTTCAATAACTCGCTCTAGCTCTTTCTCTGTTATCCACGTTAGTGTAAACATAAAAAATAACGCCGAAAAAGACACGACTTTGTTGTTGTTTTTTCTTTCTAAAAGTCCGGGCGGCCCTGTGATTTCCTTCCAAATAAAACCTTGAGTTGCATTTGGGTTGCCGTACCTGTTGATTGAGTTATTTTACATTGGTATGCCTGTGGTGCGGACGGACGGTCGCTCGCTCGGTGTACGGTCACGTGATCACCAAATTTTCTCGGATGGGTAGATTACCACATTTCCTTAGCTATGGGGCTCCGCGCCGCGCGTTGAGCTCCGCTAATAGGCTCATTTAGCAACAGAACGGGGAACGTCAGTGGCAGAGCGACAAATTGGGCACTGGAAGCCGAGTTTAGTCCTTTCCGCGCGCTCTCCCGTCGTCAAATGACATTCCCGTTCTGTTACTAAATCAGCCTAATATGTGATATGCTACATACCTCGTGGCTGCTTCCAAGCCGCTGTCAGCTTTAGTTTGCCGGACTGGTCAACAGGTGGATTGGCAACATATACAATACTGTTGATAGTTATATTGCTGACTGATTCGGGCACAAGTGGTACTAAAACATAAAATGAAAGAAATTTCTTACAACGTACTCTAATTAATGAAAAAGCTTCTTCCTCTTTTAAGAATATCTAGTAATAGGTAGTATAGTGCGTTTACCCGCATTGTGAGATTCTACGCGGCTTTCACGTACGGCTAGACCAACAAAAAGAGTCAATATTTATGGATTACTTTTATCTGTATGATGATGATAATCATGTTGAGATGATGATGATGATGATGATGATGATGATGATGATGATGATGATGATAATGATGGTGATGGTCCTAGTGATAATGATTATGATATCGCGTTACGATGACGTCAAAATTTCGACTTTTTACGATCATAATTTCATTTGTGTTTCTTCTAGATAATGATTATTAACAATAAGTGATAATGGTAATGATGGTTCCATATGATAATGATACCATACAAAAGTTTCAACGATGAAAACAAAACAATTTTAGAATTTGATGAATATCAGCATGGCTTTGTATATTACAGAGTTAACGATCGAACTTTATTGAGGCATCGTTATAGGTCTTATAGTGGCCTTTACAACAAAAGTAGAGACTTAGCGATCCGACAACGGTCCAAAAACCCTCAATCACTGTCTCAATTACAACTTGAGAGCAAGTGCAAACTTCATGTGAAAATAAATGTTAATTATTATAGAATAGAAATTACGTACTGTTTAAAAAGCGAGCAAGAGTGTATTATCAACTCATTCTTGCAGTAATCATGTTTAGATTTGGGGTTATTTTGGTCTAAAAAAATTGCCCGGGACGTAAAGTTTAGCCGTGTCTCAGTATCAGATATAAAGATTAATTACTTTTTTCTATATGAATTATTCATGCGTTTTTGAATTTTGTGTCAAAAATAAAGCCCTTATCTTCACTTTGTCTTTAGATAGCGACTGGAAATGACTTATTATTAGACCCTTAGGCAAGAATTGTCATTATATCAGTTTTAAGAGTTTGAAAAGCCAAAAATGATCATTCGTAGTCTAAAAGGATGTTCCTTTAACAATTACATATTCTTCTACTATTACAGCCTAAACCGGAGCTAATCTTGACTCAAGAGTAAGCTACTGCTGCTTTGGATATCAAATTTGAATATTTCGATAGCAACAATAACTCCGAGCAGATAAAGCAGTAACAAATCGACCCGGCAAATCGACAACAACTATTCATGGTCTATACTTTTATCGACCAGAGAACTGACGTTAAAATGTTCAAAACTCAAGTGGAAAGCTATGAACATAGTGACGTCATTTACAAAGTATAAAACGTGAACAGTTTGTTTGTTTGTTTGTTTTTTCAAGTAACATTAATTTACATTTTTTGACGTCTAAAATCGAGCGCGTATTAGGAAAAAAAAAACGGCGCCAGACGTCATTCCAATGGCCTCTGCTTTTTACCAATCACTGAGCGAGCGAGAAATCGCTTACTTAATGTGAAGAAATTCATATCTTCTTCAATATACTTACTTAGGTTGTCAGTTGTTTTTGTCCCATAGCTGATAGATGAATTCTCTGTAAGGACCGCTACGTGGTATTTGTAGTGTATACCATTGAAAGATTGGCGAGGAAAACCTGACCTGACTCTTGCGCACAGCGATGACGTACTGATAGTAATGCGAGGAACTAATAATACCTAAAGATGAGATTTGGTAAAATAAGAACGTCAGGAAGAACCGAAAAGATATTAACCTCTAAAAACCATATAATGGCTCAAGGCTACTCGTCTGTAATAATAACTATAGTAATATCCAAAGGTTAGGGAGTGCAGGCGACGATCGAAGGTCCAAACGCTTTTACTCCAACGCTCTGCTTTGCGTAAGTTTCACGTGACAGATGGTGAAAACACGCGTGATAAGATTACGAGGGGTAGAAGGTCGAAACGCGTGTGATCAAGTTAGGTTCTGAGCATTCCTGCTCATTCTTGGTGACAGTCCAAACGAATGCTGGCTACATACATGCGACGCATGCGTAACAAGAACCCGGAGATTAGAATTGTGGGCTCCTCCTCCTTTCCACGGATGGCTATTTAATGTAAGTGCATCAATATCAAATATCATCAATATCAGTACCATAAAAATATAAGACTTTTTTTCAAAAAATAAAACTATAAAACTATATATTCACTAGATTTTAACAAGATATCAGCAACATAGCCTCTGATTCTCTCCGTTACAAGGACAAAAGTAATATAAGCAGCCTTGTCTTAAAAATAGACTGCTTACTGAGAGTTTTAAATAACGCATAGTCCTTCTTGAATGCCGCAATGTTTGTTATCTTAGTGAGCCTTTCGGGTAGGGTGTTCGACGGTGAAACGGCCCGACAATGAAAGGTCCTTTGGCCAGCAGCAGGTACTGTGCAAGGGGCAGATAGTCTGGTGCCAATCCCCTCAAGCACTTGAAAGCCAATATGCCCTCGCTGTAGACACGCATGGTTGCAACAGGTATAGAGATTTTAGAACAGGGGTGATGTGATCGAATTTATACGAACAGGTTATGATCCTAGCTGCAAAGTTTTGAGCATGATGTAATTAACTGATATTCTTATTCATTGTACTTGTTCAATTCTGTACTTTAACGCTTAACGGAAGATCAGTAGTAGAGTTTGCTATAGAGACTAAAGCATTGATAACGTTTAATAAAGTGTCTGTGTCTAAAAGAATGATGTTTCAGTCCCTATTAAATTGACATAAATACTTTTATGAGGTCATCAAAAGTCATGGTGGCATCCATATGCACTTTAAGGTCCTTTTCCGAAGGAACCGGGCGCAGCTCTTTCCCTGATAAAGTACCATGTAAATCAAGATCTACAGGCACATTTTGCAACATTTTACGGGTGCCAGTTAGGAGCAATTTCGTTTTATCAGGGTTGATTAGAAGGCTATTTTGACAGCACCACGAGGCAACTTCCTTCAGCTCTTCTGTTATTTGTCGAGCTGCGCTGTCGATGTCCTTGACTGGGAATGACAGATGTAATTTGGAATCATCTGCGAAGGATTGCAAGGAGCAATAATCTAAAACACCAGGCAAATCGTTGATGTACACGTAAATAAGGCCGGTTTCAGAATGGATCCTTGAGGAACTCCGTGTGTACATTTACGCATTCCGGACATTTCAGAGCCAATTCCTAGGCACTGCTGGCGATCATGCATGTAGCTCTTAAAACATTATAGCGCTGGACTAGAATGGAGACTATGACGACTTCAGGAAGTAAAACTGTGTTAACTCCCCAATGTCTCAAATTTAAAATAACTTCTCACTTTAAAGCAGTTGATTCACAATGCAGCTGTTTATCACGGTAACGTAATTACTATTTTTGTATTTAGTACTCGCACGCTGTGGTATGGATTGAGGAAATTAAATAAAAATAAATGAGAATAAATAAATTGACAGGCTGGCCTGCTAAATTTCAAGAAAAATGATATTCTGAACAGGGTGCGCACCGTGTTACGGAAGTATGATGACTTGTAGGAATCCCCTTCAAACTCCACGGCAATCAAGTACACAGAGGTACCATTTGTAGTATTCACAGGCTCCCATTGTAAGGTTATTGATGTGAAAGTCCTGTTTCTTAGTGTTGGTGTGCCTGGGATTGGTGGTTTGGACCCATCTCCATTTCTTACTTCTCTTGACGAGAGTGTTTTTAAATACTTCAGAAGCCTACAGCTTGCTTCACAACTGCTTGAATTAGTCTGGAAAATAAGAGGCAAACTAACTTAACAAAAGCCCATTATAAAAAATATACACAAAATTAGAACAAAACTGAATGCAATTAAAGGCTAGCAAATTACGGCAAAGAGCTGATTCATTTGAGGCCAATACTTCGGCTAACAAAACTGATTAGCCTTTGGCCAGAGCTACACTGAAAGAAACTACTATAACGGCTCCTAAAATTTGTAGTGATTGATAAGGTACAGTTCAACGTTCTTCCCTTCGGTCTAGACTGTCTAGTGAAAGGGTTCTGCCTCTTAAAGGTACGCTGGGCGGTTTCAAAATGATAAATTTGTGTCAGGATTTTTACTTACACACTGGTTGATGCAAATTGTTTCATTTTTGAAAGACTTTTCACACGGTGATAAGCACTGAAAAAAAAAGGTTACTTTCAATTAATTTCTTAACTATTACATAAGGGTCATTAACAAAATTGAGACCAATAAGCCTTTGAGATACACGTGATAGCAGAAGCTGCCTTTTTTTGCATTATCATCTTCGGCTATGAACATTATTTCCCTAACCTTCTTAGTGCAAGTACTTTACAGTTTGCCGAGTTTTTTGGTTCCCTTTTAAGATATATTCATGGGGGTAGAATTCGAAATTTTTTTGCGATAGAACACAAAATTTTGTGTGCTTTCTGCGTTGAATATTCCCATGATTGTTTTTTTAAGTAAGCGGACCAGGTTGGTGATTATAAAAGAAGATCTACCTTAAACAGTGGGGAACGATTCCCATCACTTTTAATTGAAGAAGAAAACTAGCATCAAACAACCGGTAGCCGGACAGGGCCAACATCAGTTGCTAGGAACTCCTCCCTTCCCCCATTCTTTGCATTAGGAACTCTATGACTATCGGATTTATTATGTAAACATTGATTTACGTCATCAGTATGGAATTTCTGTTGCTGAGTCGCAGACGTTCCTCCCTACGAAACGTCCTCAGCGGCGAAGAGCGAGGAGAAACGTCTGTTCTCGAAAGCTAAAACTTGTGATTTCAAATCAATGAAACTTTAGCAAGTAATTCCGCTTATTTATTTTATTTGCTATGTGTTAGACAAATGTCAAAATGAGCTCAAAATTATTAAAGATCAATAGAAAGTGTTATAGGAAGACAGTTAAAAGGAACCGGCTTTACAAGGAAAGGAGTCGGAAAGTACGCGATTGATGACGTGAGTTCTTTTATCAGTCAAAGTTCGGATAAGAAGTACTCGGATGTAGTTTTACGACTACAGCGAGCGGAAACGTACGTTATTTTTTCCCTCAGTTTCATCATCATCTTCAGCTTTGATAAGACTTTCTTTGTAACTAAAGAATCCTTGATTGTAGTTTTTTATAGTTCAGTAGCGGCCAAACAGCCGTCATAACTGGAACAATCCGCACTTAAGTACTTTTAGCTTTAAAGCAAAAAAAAATTGGGTAAACGTAAGTTAGAGCACTTTTAAAAATTAAATAAGAATGATCAGAAGAAAGTCGGAAAATTAGTTGTCCTTGAATGCGAAGTACTGCAAAATATGGCAGTAACAATTGTAGTCAATAACCCTTTAAGTAGACTGACCCGACAGTCCAAACAACAGCTGTCTGTTCAGTTGAAACCAGCACTTACTTCTTGACAAGCCGTGGTTCCACACACCCTCTCAGAGTCATTTTTACGGTCTGCATACTAAAACAGAAAAATTAAAAAATAATAATAATAATAAAAACAGGTAGATTGGAACCCAACAGTGAATATAACAGTCTAAAACCTCGTTTAAGTTTAAGGATTCTTGGTATGACAGGATGAGTAACTCATTCTTAACTAACGGAAATATACTTTGATTACCATGCGCAATTCTACTTGAAGGTATTTAAGACCTTTGTAATGAATTGGCCAACCTTAATTATAGGGCAAACACGAAATTCATTATAATCGAATGCTAAATTGCCTGAGAAGTCATAACTAGGTTCGATTTAGGGTCTAGCTTGTATAAACGAGAATCTTGAAAAGCTTAATTCTCATAAATGGAGCTAAGTATCATTTTTCTTAATTCAAAAAGGTCCATGCCGCACCTCATGACTCCCCTCCCTCTGCCGCTCCCCCCCCCTCCCCCAAAAAAAGCAGAAAAGAAAACAAAACGTGGTCTTCCCCAAGTGTGGTAGGTCTATCATGTTGTTGCACTGATTTTCATTCGAATTACCACGCATCAGATAAGGTGTCGGCCCCAGCTCTTATCTCCGCACCGCAAATGATTAACTTCAGTTTGGAATCTCCAAAAATTTAAATTAAGGAGAAACGTTTGGTTACTTTTGCCTGTCTGCTACGTTCTGTAAAGAGGCTTAGCTGTAGCTGTAAAAGATCATGTTGATAAAGACCATCGGTCACCATATTTGTCTTACATGAGTGTGTTAACATTGGAAAACTCTAAGTAAAAAGATTAAAAGTGAAGGGTATTCGATGCTATCTTAAAGCTCATCTTGTACATTATAGTACCGAAACTAACATCATAGCATTCTCACTTATGCCACATAATAAACAAGCACACTGCGTTAGTGTTAAAATCACTATTATGAACGCTTTTATTACTTTCGTTAGTTGAAAAAACAAACATACTGCACTAAGTATATGGTAAAACCGCCTTTCTTTTCTATTTTTTTTTCCGCTGTATTATTGATCATTATAAAATGATCCTTCAACATACGGACAAATTTGAATTTAACTTTGGTTTTTGTGTCTTCTTAGCATTGCCCCCTACATTCAGATCAGGAAAAATTGTTTTATTGTATTCGACTGTTTCTACGACACTACGTCATACCATAGAATGGCGTAGGATTAGTAATGTCGTTTGCCAGTCACCGGCTTTTAAAGTAATCATGTTCAGTCAAGGACACTGAAGTGCGTGATCCATGACACAGGCAATATCACGTGGGCGATTATCGAAATTATCGCGTGCTTCGAACTAACTATCTAGGTTGGCTATTAACTATGTCGTACAGGCGGTTTCACTTACTAAACCCAAACATGAACAATATTATTAAACAGTAGTAACGCATGAGACGTGTTGTATATCGTTTGAATCTAGGAAAACTAGCTTAATTTATAATTTCATGTTCAATCCCGGCGAGAACTCAGATTTTCTCATTGTTCTAATGTAAGTTCAAGACATCCCGATTACTGCTGACTTCCATATTCACAAACGAGTTAAAAATTTCCAACTTTTTGTTCAGTTATCAGAACAATATCGCCGTTTCCTTTGACGTCTGTATGTATTATAATGAAAACCCGCAAGAATAATTGCCTTTGTCTCGCTTATGACAGTAGGTTTTATCAGTGTTCATTGTTCAGTATTCGGGCTTGCTGGTAAGTTCCTTTTAATTCAAGTTTGAAATATCTGTCATAACCTGAGAAAGAGCAGTTGTTCTACTTTGTCAAAATAAAAAACGTCTAAAAAGCTCCTCGATAACAAAGGCAATCAGATTTCAGGGGCACCCAGCGGCAATTTTCGGAAAATATCTGTTCGGAAGACGATTTGAGATCTAGAATTTTCGGAACATTTGTTGTAAAATTTCTTGCTTGCCTACCTCTCCTAGGGTTTTCGAACATCTACAAAATGGTAGAATTGCCTATTTTCAACGGATTTTGACCCTAAAAAAGGCCCCCTGGAATTTTCGGGAGCCTTTTCCTGGCTGAAATTTTCGAGAACCTAAGTTTTTATCCCTCTAACTTTCGGATCACTTGACTTTCAGCTAGGAAATCCGAACAGATGAAAAGTTTTTAGGGGATAAAAATATGCTTATATCTACCGTTTAAATACTAAAATACGTTCAACAATGCTATGTTAAGTGGTTTTGAACTATATCCTCGTTGGGTGTCCCTGAGATTTCTGTCATTTGTCAGTAGTAATGACTTCGCATAAGTCAAATTGTGACCGTAATTGTGCACGTTTTTTTAATATGTTGAAAATGACGTAATCGTATAAATTATTTCTTTTTTTAAAAAAAAACATCGTTTCACTGGTGGGATAGTAATGTTAAACCTTCTTGGTGCAACTAATAATTTTAACTGGGGCAGTTATTTGAGGTGGTCGCCACTTGAAATGAATGGCGAAATCACGTGATTTAAGACTCTAATAAGAGACCGGCTTGGTATTCAGATATCAGGTAAATAATACCACCATTATAGCCCGGCAAAATAACACATCGACCGTGACAGTCCATACTGAGACAAAAAAAAAAAATGTTTAAACAGCTATTTCGTCTTCGTTTGGCTCAGTATATTCACTCAAATAATATTAAGCAGGCACATTTCCACTCTTAAGATTGATAGCGGTTGGCCGCAAGATTGTCAAACGTGCGTTTTTATCTAATGGTTTTATTTTTAGGACCTTAGTGGAAGGTGAAATTTTATCTATGAATATAAATCTATACTTCTTCACAACGGCCCTGAAACCTATGTAAATTGCACATTGCCAGGACGCAATGCCTTCAAATTGTAACGGCAAACATTGAACTTAAAACTTCAACGCACTTCTTGACTGTGTACTCCAAGAGCATTGATTCGTATTAAGAATTTCAAAGCAATAGCCTGTTTCAGCACACAAGATAAATTAAATTTTAGCGTCTTACATAAATATATCGACTTACCATGGTGTAACAGTTGGCAACACATCGTGCTTTCGTAACAGTCCCCTTTGATGGTTTTTGGCCTTCAGCTTGAAAGTTATTAAGCCAGTTTAGTGCAAACCATATGAAAAAACATTTGACGAGAACTGAAATACTGGAGGTTGGAAACAGAAACATGTCTGAGCTCTCCCATAAACTTCAATCAAGCCATTTTGTATGTCTTAGTTTCAGTTGTTTGTAAAGGTGACCCACGTAAATAAGTTATCATGTGCTAAAGGAACAGCACCTGAATAAAGGACAAACTATTGATATTGGACTGACAATACATCTAGCATTTTAATTGGTCCATTCAGTTATGTTCTCGCTATTTTAGAAACACCTAATTGATAACTGGCTAGTGGATGATTTATGACAAACATTCTGTATTTACACTAAAATGGACAACATTTGGACTACATTACATTTCATGTGGCTCTAGTTTCTGATTTTACGCTAAGTAAATGTTGTAAAGGACAGTTTCCGGTTTAAAGATGTCTCCGTTGCTTCGGTTGAATAAATAGATAACTTATTCAATTAGTAACTACTGTAAAATATTTTAGATTTAGATGTTGTCAAGCATAGCAAGTTAATTTTTCAGACAGCTTACGAACACCTCTATTATTATCATAGCGAAGGCTTGGGTTCAACGGGAAAAATAGCGATTTGCTAAACGTGCTCAGAATACATTAACTTCCCACGTCCTGATGCCACAAGGTGTTTTAGAAATAAAATCTAACCCTGTACGAAAAGATGAAAAAAAAAGGAAGTATTCAAGGCTCCTATAATAATAATAAAGAAATACTAGTAATAACAATAAATTAGAATTAAAAAAGTCAAAATTAAAATTAAGTGAAATACAGTCAAGGGACTACCCCAAACAAGGTCTTGAATTAGGAATTTTCAAAGTAACTTGGATCTTCCCGCTTGCCCATTGATGAGGTTTTTTTGACAAAACTAATCTGCATTTGATCTGTATGCGAATTTACAAAATGCTAATACTTCCTTATATCTTATATCAGCGCAGATTTGTTAAAACGTGCCCACGATGAAGTGTTTTAGTAGACCCTTGAAAGGTGTGAAGGAATATGAACGCATGTGGTCAAGTTTTCGTGCCACAATTACAAGTGCATGGCGTTTAACAGGAATTTGTGGTTATAGAAACAGATATCTAATCGTTTTATTTTATGAACAGTTCTACGAACAATTCCTGGAAAGGCAAGGTATTGGCATAAAATCTTCGCTTTTCTGCTCCTAGGCATTGCAATTTATAGACGCAAGCGCCGAGTAAGCACAACAACTGCGCATCTCGGGTAATGTCCACCCCAGAGCTCTTTTGCGCATGACCGGGAGGGAAGGAGGGAAGAGCTCTTGCGGGCGGAGTTAGAAGCGCAAGTACTGGGGTTGAGCAATAAATGGATCAGGGGGCGCGACAGTCCATCATTTGATTATCGGCTTGTGAGTTTCCATTAAACCCTTCAGTCTGCCCAAAACATTCTGCAGGAACCGTTGTTTCAAATGCTCCTGGGAGGAATGCATATTCCCAAGACCATTTAAAATCAAAATTAATAACAACAGTTTATATTTATATTTTTTTTTAGAACGGAAATTTGAATACTTTCAAATCCGCGAAGTAGATTGCGCAACAGTTCATGAACAGTAAGTTACGAATCATTTTAACCGACTAAAACGCACTTTAGGGGATCCAGCCGTTCTGTAAAAATGCCGGATCCTACAAACTGTATTTTTTTTAATCCTTTTTTCTAGCGCGTCTCTGGGCACTCAACTTCTAGCTCCTTCCAAGATAGCAAAATGGCTGAAAGCCTTGCAGTTCCAGTCGCGCTTTGTTTTGTTTTTGCTAAGTTGTTTAGAGAGGGTAATAGGGAGCTTAAGCAGCGACGTTTTTGAGCGACGCACGTCAACCGGAAGTGAGGTATTTTCCCTCTTAACATGCCTTGATGATATAAAATTTGTATTCCTTAGCTTCTTTACTGTTATGGAGGCGATTTGACTGAAAATTTGCGCGAAACTACCGTCAAAAAATGAAAAAAGGCCACTTCCGGTTGACGTGCGTCGCTCAAAAACGTTGTTGCTTAAGCTCCCTAATTTCTCCTTAAGGTCGTCACTTCCATACTTCAGACAGCATTCTGGATTTTTATGATTTCGCAATTGCAGTCGGTCGACAATCTTTCTAACCTTCAGCCAAATCTTGTCATAAGGCTTGGGAAGAGGGAGCGGTTTTTTAGCAACACGCAATTTATCTAAGTTACACATGTTATCACAACTTAATATGAAATCTTCCCAGTGTTCTTCGGGCATGTCCATTAACTGTTGCAAAAGGTACTGAATTGTGATCACAAAGACTTGACCTGGTCCCTCGGTTCTGTGAAGGGATAAAAATAAGGGGCAAAGTTTTTTGGTCATCACAATGTTGCCATTACATTTATTTATACAGTAAAGGGGCTTAGTGGAACACGGTGTTAAAGAAAAGCATTTGAAATACAGGTCACTCACTAACTTTGGACTCGTTTAATTACCGTTGAAAGTTTACTAATAAAAACTAACGGTTTGCATATTGCTTTCAGTCCAAAAATGTATTTTTGTTTTTCGGTTGACTATGCTTTTGTCAGTAGAATAGCACTGCATCAGTATTTTCTAAACTCCCAGGAAGATAGTCATGTAAATTCATTTGCATTTGTTTTTCCTTTTCAAAAATTCTGTGTGGTGTTGGCTTTAAACTGGCTGTGATGCCTAGTATTCTGTCCACAGAATATTTCCGAGTCATTTCTTACTTTTTCTTTTGCCGAGGATATAAAGAAAGCGGTTGGCAATCACTCCAGCGATTGCAGGTTGCGATTTGCAACACCTATTTAAGGTATATCAGCATTAAATGCGAGTCACAAAATGTGTACAAATCCTTGTTTAGAATTTAAGGCCAGTCGGACCAAATTTGTTAAAATGCAACTGAGAAGGTAAAGTAGGTATAAAAGAAATTTTTGCAGTGTTCAGATTCCGTCTTCAGTCTTTATCTGCCATGTTCTGAATTGGGTTTGAACAGTCACCAACAACGGCTATGAAAAAGTGTTCAGAGAGATCTAGTTATGATAACGATACAGCAGTGTCGACGGCGCGCGTAGATCTACAGAAAGGAGGCAATGACCAAAAGCGGAGAGGGAGATTAAAAGTAAGCACTGGAAGCCGGGTTATTCCCGAGCATTTTTGAGCTGTTTTTTTTACAGCCGCGTTGCCGTATTGACTTTTTAAATGTGACTTTTATTTTGTAACTGAAACTTATACCTTGAGCCACCGCTGCAGATAACCCTTAATGTGTTTCATTCGTTTCACTATTGGCTAAAGTAACAGAATTGACGACCTCACTGTAATGATCAACGGGTAATGAAGGCTCTTCGCTAGTGCCTTTTCAAAAAGGTTCGTTTCGGCATGCAGAAAATATGCAAAGAAACGTTAGCAGGTCCTAACGATCTTGTGATTCTTAGATCGTTTTTACTAAATAATCTATCACGGCTATTGAAAATTTAAGGTTTGAAACATATTTTCGTTTTAGTCGAATTCAAACATACAAAATTTTTTACTTCTTACGGAGATTGTTTGCTAAACACCAAACTTTAAGTTCCGAGTGTTGGATTTTCAGTAGCTGGTCTAGATCACACAAAATTCGGCTTTTATCAATTTCAAAGTTTTTTGTTTATTGTTGTTATAGTAATATCCATTTTACTTAAAACTACATTTTCACAATTTTCAATCCATAGCCAATTACTGGCGAAAATTTTACAGCGATCGGACAAGGAAAAAACCACTTTTAAGGCGATTGAAAAATATTGCTATGGCCTCTCTGAAAAACTGTATCGAAACACCCCAAACTGTTATGCAGGCTACGCTTTTCTCCTCTCGCACGCCCTGTTTACGCGCTTCGCTACTACGATTTTCAGATTTAAAAAAATGCAGTTTATAGCGTATATGGGTGCATACAGCAAAACAGTTTCTACTTACGCCAAGGCGTTATGAAAGATCTAGAGGCAAAGGCTTCTTTCCAAGAAAACATTATCAGTTGCCTCAACATACACACGCTGCTGTTCATAAAACTGATACCCCTTTTCGGCGTTCCCAAACTTTGAATAACCACATTTGAGCTTTCAATCCTTGCAACATGAAGAAAACTTCATGGCAGATTTCACATCATTCCTTGAAAACACCGTTACTGCATGAACAGACTTGGTTCTGTGCCACCAGTGCCTTGTTGCAATTTATACAATTGTCTACTGGTGGTGCGAGGATCTCCACTGCTTTCTGCTCGTAGTTGTGGGTTTCAATCCCTTCGGTTAAAAACTGAAGAAGCCTTACGCAACGCTCTGCTTTCACATCTCCTCGAATTTCACTAAATTTGGAACAGTAATATGTCAGGAGCGCCTTCTTAGTTAGCTTTGGAAGGCCAGTTGATATTTCCCGTATGATGTTAGCCAGCTGTAAGGCGTTTAGTACTTTCAATTTAAAGAGCCATAGTAGGTACTCCCACACTCAAAGTGTTCCTCATGTCGTCTAAATCTGAAAGAGATGTACTTTTCACAGTCTCCAGGGCCTGTGAAATATCAGATCTCTCTCTTTCCGCTCTCTCAAGTCGGTAAGAAATAAATTCTCACATTGATCCATTCCTTTAAGTCCAAATAAGCGATGTAAGACTTTCTCGCAGCGCACAATAATAAACAGATGCAGATATTTTAAATTTCAACAGGTCATTGATTCAGTCTTTCCAAAGCACGTGCAGCATTGGCGTGCCGGTTTAATACTTCATTACTGTAGTTAAGCAGCTTAGGGATGGACCATTAGAAAAGTTATGGAGGTGAAGGGGGGGGGGGGGGGGGGGGACAAAAGCAGAAAAAAAATTCCCCACGAAATTATTAATATAAAAAAGTTCTTATGGATTCTGACCAAAAAAAGTTTAAAACCAAGGAGGAAAAGAAAAAAGATTTCTACCTTGCATGTACCAAAGAAAAAAATCTTGCACCCTTAAAAATCCCCACCCCTCCCCCTCATCACTTATCTAATGGTCCATTATCCCTATTTCTTTCTCAGTTGAAGCCAAGGTATTGAGAAAAGAAAAAAAAGTTATTTTTTTGCAGGTAGTTTAACACACCAAAAAATGAGCCAAGACATGATTAGCTACTTTAGTAAGTTACTTTCTCTGCTTTCTCTGTGTAAGGGTGTAAGGGCTGTAAAGGCTGTAAGGGTTGTAACATGTAAGGGCTGTAAGGTAATTGTATGATATTCTTTCAATAGCAGCCTATCCAAATCGCTTAAAAGAGCCATTAGTAAATGGGGAAAATTGTTTTTAGTAGGCCAGATAATGAGTGCCTTATGGGAGACATAACTGACTTGCATTTTGGTAGCAAAGCAAAGGCGAAAAAAAAAAAAACATTTAAGGCAAGAAAACGTGTTTGTGGTGTGGGTGTTAAACATTTCGCTCAAAATGCCCTGTTCACCCTTGTTGGCTGATAAACCACATGGCCGAATCAATGTGATGAAGATAATATTATACCAAAAAAAAGTGCTGTTACCATGACAACAGCCATAAGCATTCGAGAAGTCATGGACTCCTGCTACAATGGGGTTACATACACCATTTTGTCAATTATCATTGTTGCGTTGATAAAAAAAGAGTCCAGCATCACATTATACCTCGCATTATAAGAAATATGAGCATGGTCAAGCATCGGAATTGATGGGTAACATTTGAAATATAAAGATTTGTATGGGGGAAAAAACCTATCATTTCTGTAACCTACAAAAATGAATGGACTACAATAAAAACAGCTTACCTTACCTAAAATGTGTGTTACATCTCTTCTGTGTGGTCCATAGGCCAATTTATGACCGTTTTATGGGGGGTACTGTAAACGGTTTTCTCTCATCCTTATATAGCCTGTGTACATACGTACCCCCTCCCTCAAAAACATCGAGACTTTTTTTTTTTGAGGGAAAGGGGACGTCTGTACACAGGCTAATCCTTATGTATAGAGAAAACCAAACAAATCCTTATATTTCGAATGGTACGCAACAATGCCAGTGATCGTTGATGCTCATATTTCGAACTTGGGCTACCTGTGGCCTAACAGGTTCGTAATCGCGGGCTACTGTGGAGGAAATTTCACCTTGACAAAGAATCCACCCACGCCCCCAAAATGGTTTAAGTCCGGTTAAACTTACCTTGAAAACATCTTTCGCAACCGCCATGTTTAGAAGCTTTTGTAGTGGTCTAATGTAGGCCACTGCTTGCCCAAGACCTGAAGATTCGCCTAGGAAAGAAACAGAGTACCCGGATGCCAGCAGAGTAATGGCCACGAGGTCCTAGTTAGACGGCACACTCCTCAGCAGTTCAAAGCCACCTGCGTCTTTAAGTTTCGGATAAACTGATCTCATCTTTTCGGCAGAGGCGAGAGGTTGGTCTTTGCAGTGGAAGACGATTGTTTTCGTCCTGAGTCCGGCGTCTTGCAAGTGGAACTTTTCACTTCTGGAGGGCACATGTGACTAGCAGTGGTTCGCCAGACAGAAAACTGGTGTGACCACGTTTCTTTTACAACAAAAACGCCATTCCCTCTTTTGCGCTTCGTCGGTGGACCAGCAGATGGACCAGCCAGCCCTAAACAAGGGTAAGGCAAGGGCGTACGGTAGTGATCGATTTTGATCAGCTGTTGCGCTCGATGAACATTCATTCGCTTCGGCACTTGATTGTTGTGCTACAGGATTCACAGATGACTGCAACAAAGTCTCTGCTTGTCTAAGCAAAGATACTACGGTGGTAAAGTTTGATGAAGTACATGACCATGTCGAGGGTCTCGACGAAGAAGAGGTTTCCGCCATAATGGAGTGAAGCGGAATAATTATTTCAGCGCGGCAAATAAATTACCGTAAAATTCCGAAAATAAGCCCCTCCAAATATAAGCCCCCTCAAAATCGTAACGCAAAAAGCCCTCCGTTTAATCGCCCCTCCGAATATAAGCCCCCCGGGGGGCTTGTACATGGAATTTGCTCTCGAATACAAAGTAAAACAAAGCAAAAATGGTAAATTTCCTTCCCACTACAAGCTAGCCCAATCGATTTTGAAACGCAAATTTCCCTCCGCACATAAGCCCCTCCGAATATAAGCCCCTCCAAAAATAAGCCCCTCAAAAAGGGCCTTTGAAACATATAAGCCCCCGGACTTATTTTCGGAATTTTACGGTAGCTCCTTTACTATGTAACCAGGCCTTGATTCCCGGCCCTTCTGGGTACCAGGATTTGAAAGTGTTGGATTTGCAATTTAGGGTGTGTTCCTTTCGGTGAATCCAAAAACGGATTTCAGATCTAAGAACGGATTTCGCGTTCCTTTCGGCAAGTCCAAATCCGGATTTTTGACCTGGTGAATCCTTTTTGAAAGGATTCATTGGATTTGAAACCCGAAAAATCCAAATCCAGATTAACGGATTAGTGATCTACGCTGTTCCATTCACAGTGGATCCGAAATTAGTCAGATGATCCAGCGGTATTTCCAGTTGAAGTATTCCCCTAGAGGCCGTAGAGTTTCCTCGTTGCTGTCATTTGCCGCAAAACATCCGAAAACATTAGAAGATTGTTCCTGGTACATTAAAATATCCATAAACTAACCATTTGTCTCTAAAGATTGCTTGAAATCAGAAATAAGTAAAAGTAACAAATGAACTGCTATCTAACTACAAACTCGCTTGTAGACGCGACAGGCACTCGATCGTGTTACATAAAAAAATCCGAGCTACGGAACTGGATCAAACTGGTCGACTTTCTTTAGATAATTTTCAATTTTAATGCGCTTCTTTCTTTGTCTGTTTTATATGTTCCATCGTCGCTATTCGAACTGCGGACCACTAAATTCTGCACGGTATAATCGCATAATTTGTCAAACACTGTAGAAAACACGTCATTTTTTGAGAGGCTGTCGTGCATATTGCACGCGTTGGCGAAAGGTTACCAAGGTTACAAATCCAATTTCGGATTTCACGTTCCTTTCGACCGCGAAATCTGGCAAATCTAGGATCAAAAATCCGTTTTTGGATTCGCCGAAAGGAACACACCGTTAGTGTGCGCACTGACAGATTTTGTTAAGTGCCTGCTGAATTCGCTTGCTGCTAACAGAGTATAAATTAGTGTCCCACAGAATTTGGCGTGACCGAATTTGATGTCGACTGAGGCATCGAATTTGGCGTTGTCGAAATTGGTGCACAGCACAGGACTTGGTACAAACGAATTTGAGAACACGGGATAGAATTTAGTGTGACAGAATGGTCAGAATGTCTGAGGCATCGAATTTAGCGTTATCGAAACACGGGATAGGATTTAGACTGACAGAATTTGATGTCCAGACATCGGATTTGGTGTTATCGATATTAAAATCACAGAACAGAAGTTGGTGTTGTCAGATTTGATAACAGAGGTGCACCCAACATTAATTTTCGGAAAATATCTGTTCGGAAGACGATTTGAGATCTAGAATTTTCGGAACATATGTTGCAAAATTTCTTGCTTGTCTGCCTCTCCTAGGATTTTTGAACATCTAAAAAATGGTACAATTGCCCATTTTAACCAATTTTTACCCTAAAAAAGGTCACCTAGAATTTTCGGGAGCCTATTTTTTGGTAGTCTCCCTCGCAGCCGTTTTTAGTATCGTCACGCAACGCTCCTCCTCCTTGTGGGGAGGAGCGTTGCGTGACGATACTAAAAACGGCTGCGAGGGAGACTAATTTTCTGGCTGAAATTTTCGAAAAGATAATTTTTTATCCCCATAATTTTCGGATCACTAGACTTTCAGCTTGGAAATCCGGACAGATGAAGAATTTTTAGGGGATAAAAATATGCCTATATCCACTGTTTAAATACCAAAATACGTTTAACAATGCTATGTTTAAGTGGTTTTGAACTATATTCTCGTTGGGTGCCCCTGGTAAAACAGGACAAACTTTGCTGGGGGAATGGGAAATTTACAGGCCACAATTTAGCGATATACCGAAAATAGATAACTTAAATTTTGGCTGGATCACACGAGAAAACAGAGAGAGAGACTGGGATTTTTCTCTCGCGCGCGTGATCTTACGCTCCGCTATCAAAACCGGCCAAAACCGATTTTGAGAAAAAAAGTGACTGATTTGCTGTCTTTCCCAACTTGCATGTGCGTGTTGCGTTACCCTTTTTCCCTTTCATATGCCAAATATGGTGCTGCCGGAATGACGTACTGTGGTTCAGCTGGTTTTCCGGTGCTCATTTCCCCGGCCAGACGTGCACTTTGTCATTCAAGCCGATAGCCAAGCGAAATTAAACGTCTAACAGAGTTATAGGTGGGCAGTTTTCAAGGAAAATGTCTTCCTTATATTCACGGCTACCCAAGTTATTACGCTGCGTAACTCCACGAGGATTTCTATCGCAGACGAGGTACATTTTCGCACTCAAACACTCGCGTGAGGAAATATGGTTCCGAAAACAAGGTGGGTTGAAATAATATGCTTTTTGCGTTCTTTTTTTCTTACTGATGCGAATTGAGGGTTTATTTGCAGTATGAAATTCGAGAAAAACGATCAAGTGAGCTATGGTTGACTAAAATCTTAAATAATAAGCAAAGCTCAAGCTGAAGCCTGCTTTTTATATTATGTGCTATAAATAATAGTCTTATGTATTTTGACATCAGTTTTCTTTTTCTTTCCTCAGATCGAAGTTATTACACATATTCTTCTGAGCCGTTTCATCCACTTCCCGGTAGAACTCCAGCTTGGAAATCACCTTATGAAGCTATGGAAGTTATCCAATCAGGTCACTAATTATATTTTTGAATAAGCTACAGCAGGTCTAGTTTCCATTTTAGTGATGCGAAGTTTGCAGCGAATCTTAATTATCACGATCATTTGAAAGCATTAATTTTCTTGACGCTAGCTAGAGCAGTGTGGTAAAAATATTACTGAAAGGTCATAGGATCATTATTTCGTAAAATTCTAAAACATATCAATTTACCTGTGTTAAACCTGCGCTCTGCCAGTGTTTTGTGAAAGAACTGGGGTGGGGTGGGGGCATTATGGCTAGGGCTAGGGCTAGGCTTGGGGTCAGGCATAGTGGGTAAACCCCAAATAATACAAGCTTTCACTCTATAACGGTGTGAGAAATCAGTTTGTGTCTGTGTACAGTGAGGAGAGTTGGCTGGGATCTAGACTTGATGTGTTCAAAATGTTGATTATATTTAATAGATATTATTAAAAACTGAATCATTGGATAATGCAATTCTAGCATTTTGATTGGCTTAGCCGTTATGGTATATGAGCTAATATACCATGTTCTTCATATATGGTCGGTGTACGCGTCAGTTTAAAATTGGAAGCTAGCTGAGATTTTTTTTTGCGAAGAATAGAACGGCGCCCGAAGCAAATCGTTTTAATTCATTTCTTAGAATACTAGAAATGCAATTTCAACGAAAGAAAAAAGACAAAAACAAACAAAAAAGCCACAAGAGCTTGTTTGAAAGTTTGTCGAAAAACACATGAAAACACATGGAACCAAGGTACCTTGACCAGCTACGAAAGAAGACAAGTGTTGTTTCTTCATGATCCCGAAGCCATTCGCCGATCGAGTCACTCGCCGATAGATAACTGCAGCTTGTTTATCCGACATCAAGAATATAAATCACAAGTAACCAGCTACAAATACAGGCTATGCAGCCACTCACTAGAGCAATCGAGGCGGCAGTATAGCTTCTTTTCTCGTTCAGCAAAACCAGCTTGTGGCTTCAAACAACTTCATAACAAGCGACCGAGGTAATACCGGTAGTTTTTCTCCGTTGTTCTTACTTTTATAACTGCATCGAAAATCCAAATTCATAGTAATTTCGACGGCTGTCACTTAAAAATTCCTTTCCTTCACATTATCTGCCAGGTTTTTTAAGCTGTTCTGCTGTGTAAAATCCTAGAATCACGATGAGTTTTTAAAAAACTAATGTTCATCGCACAATGTTTTGATTTTTCATTCATGCAGTCCAGGCGAGTCCGTTCGCGCGTTGACAGTTTTGATAGACGTGTGACATGTCAATAGCGGAAGTCCCTTGTCTTTTCCAGTTTGTTCTAGTCGGGGCGATTCAACGAGATTTTGTGGGCGTTTTTAATAAAACAATTATTCCACTCGGGCTTGTTGGATATGACATGATTATAGCCAACTCGGCGCTATGCGCCTCGTTGGGTATCTATCATCTCATATCCAACGCGCCCTCGTGGAATAATTGTTAATTAGCATGTTGTAAATTTTTAAATTATTATTATTATTATTATTATTATTATTATTAGATTGATAGTGTTAGTTAGTGGCATTAGAGTAAAAGTAGATTTATGGAAACACAGATGTGTAGCACTTTTTGTTGGAATTAATTCAATTCAAGGCCAGAAATAAAAATAAAAAAAATAAATAAATGAATAAAATTGTCAAAAGTTTCAGATAAAACGTTAATGAAATGGAAACAACAAATTAAAGGAAATTTTTCTAACCTCTGACAATTTTTTTGGGAGATATCTTCCAGTTTTCAATCAGTCTAGCTAAATCCCTACAGATCCCTTTAACCAAATCGCCCTTGCGACTTTTGCTGAAAAACGCATTTTATTAAAGCTAATCAAGCAATTTTTAGGTTGTACGCTTTTAAGCCTTTCGATTCAGAAGCAAAACATTAGCTTTCGAAGCTCAGGAATACACAGAAAGCAAAATTTCAAAATAGTTTTTAGGTTTAAAAGTGTCTCAGCAGTCTTTACTTTTTCTTTTCATTTTTTCTTTCACTTTTTTTGCCTCATTTGTTTTTCTTTTGCTGGGCATTTAGTAGGCTTCACTTTTGGTTAAAAGGTTTTGGGAGAGCTTTTAGAATATTAGGATTAGGTGAAAGGAAAAGGTGGGTAACATAGAGGAACAACTTAGATTTTCACGGAAAGTTTCAGATCAATGTTTTTTGCCTTTTTCTCTGGCCTCCTAGACCTAGTCGTGCTTATTCTGGTATGGTTTGAAAGATCTCTTCACCCTGCACAAGTTAGCGGACAAAGTTGTCCCTAATTGTTAAAGTCACAAATGGTAGAAGGGATGTGGATCCACACGGGTGGTTACAGGCAATTCAGGGGCGAATGGGTTAATACTGAAACCTGCTTGCATGTACTTACTTCGATGGATCGGAGTTATTGTGCAAGTACCTTATAAGTATGAAAAAGCACTTTCTATGTCTTTTAAAAAATTAATGTTATATCTTATCACATTTCTCTCTTTAGGAATGAAAGTATTCGTCCATGGAGGTGCTGCTACTCCTCTTCCATTACTTGATGCTTTGGCTAAGAGAGGGCAAGAAGCCCAGTTAAAGAATGTAGAACTGATCCATATCCACACAGAGGCACATGACAAGGTGGTATCACCTGAATTTGAAGGTAATTAAGGCCTGCTGACATCTGCTAAAACAGTTTCACAGGGTATGAGAAGCTAGTCAGGTTGGTCTTGAGTTACTGTTAATCAGAATATAATGGTGGATTTGATTTCTACTTCAGATCATGAATGAAGGTGTTTAAGTTTTGAAAGAAATTGTTGTGCTATATTAGTCAAGGAGTTACATGTAAACACAAAAATTTGGTTTTACAGAGTTTCTAACCCTCCAGTCAAGAGGCAAAATCTTGAGATTCTGAACCTACAGATGGGAAAAGCCGTGAGAAGCGGGGGGGGGGGGGGAGGGGGGGGGGGGGAGTCCTGAGATAACTCAAAGAAAGACTTCCAGCAGGGATTATGGGTGTAATAGAAGTCTTGTATCTCATTTTAAAGCTGGAACAGTAAACATCACAAGCAATCTTCTTTGTCGCTTCTGCCATCTACACAAGTGTATTGAGGATAGAAATGTGCTTAATAAGAATCTATTATTATTATTATTATTTGTTGGCAGTGATCTTGAAATGAAATATTTAGGTTTATTTTAATAGTGAGTTTGCAGATTTGGTGGCAGCAGTAATTAATACAGCTAGTGGAACCCTGTTAATATGGTCACCAACAATGGGTCCACTTAAAAAATTGGGCTGTATTAATAGGGTGGTAGTATTACCAGGGTAGGGTCAAATTTCATAACCTGAGGGCTGTAAGAACAAATACATCATACATTGCATTTGCACTTCTTGAACCACTAATAATTACAGAAACTTCTTGAAACTTTCCTGCGGTACCAGGGTGCAAAGAAAATCATTTTTACAGCTTGCCATTCGGGCAAGCTGAAGCTAGCATTTACTAGCCTGGACGTCATTTCAACTAGCCCCAAAAACGTTTTGTTCTTCTGCTATTCAAACTCCTCATAAAACATCACTTGCCCGGCGGGCAAGTTAAAAACAGAATTCACTAGCCCGATAGCAAAATCCTCTAGCCCCGGGCTATCGGACACTACTTTCTTTGCATGCTGGGTACTTAAAGCACTTTTAAAAATCGGTTATTTAACTGACTGCCACAACTAAAGTGCTTGTGACGTGTCAATTTCATTGACCTGGTAAGGTGAGCCTGATCTTTCGATTATCTTGTACTTGTACTGTTTTTAGACTACAGTACACTTGAAATGTAAGATAGTCGAAAGATCAGGCTCACCTTATTACTAGGTCAATAAATTTGGCATGTCACAAGCATTCTAATTTTCTACATTGTGAGTTTAGAAAGAGTTACTGTACTAATGGGGTAAAATTGTAGAAGATTCTACTGTCTTGGTATTCAAAATGTGGCTGTTGGCCATTTAAACGCATCAATAAGGGTTTTTAGGTACAGAAATATATGGCTGCTTTACTGGGCTTAAAAACGTGGCTGTAATATTGAGGTGACCATTTTAACGAGGTGGCCATGAGGTGGGTATCACTGTATAAGTGGCAGTAGAATTCGCGGTAGGCTGAAGACATGGCTGAAAAAATAATGTAAACAACGCACCAAGTTGCCAATGAACAGTGTTCTTACCAGACCATGGCATTGTGGCATGGCTGCACTTTTTCAGGAAATGCCGCTCTTTATAATTATTGTATAGCCCAGGGAACCCAAGGGAGCAAAGAAGAAATCATTTCCTTATAATTAATATAAGCCAAAATTTTATTGGTTATTAGCCTCGTAAGAAAACACCCATCATTCTCTGAGAAAGGAGTATGAGGTATTTACTCTAACTCAGACCTGTGAAAATGTTGAGTTAACTCTATCTAAAATTGTGACCTGCTTTTCTCCCTCATGAACCCCTTTTAGCTTCTCTAGTATGGGTCCTGTGGACCTCAGTGTAGAAAATCCTGGTAAGAACTCTGAATGAACATGTTTGTTAATCTAAAGCGATCACCAGGCATTTTCTTTAGATTTAGTTTGCTATACTTACCTTGGAAAGAAATCCTATTGATGTTCCAAAAATTTTGAGGAGTACTTGTGACTTTTTGAGAAAGCGTGAGAATCAGTTGTCAACTAGCTCTTGAGAGCATGAGATATGTTATTGGTACTTAATTTTGTGGGAACTTAACTTTTATAATCAGGAAAAACATGAAATTCAAGTTAAGTACCAATAAAGTATGTCATTAAATTGTGAGACTCTTGACAAGGTCATGAGAAAATATGAGTCTTGTCATATATTTCCATTCAAAATCATGTTGAGCCTTGGTAAGTCTGGTTTTACCACCATAAATTAAAAATTTAAAACTTTCAATGTTTTGAAAACTAGGATGCCCTTTATAACAGCTAGTATGGAGCACTCCAAACATTAGCAATTCCTTTTTTATGGCAAATAAATTGACTTTTATCCAAAAAAAAAAATACTAGCCCTGATCCTAAACCCGCTAGCAATACTGCAAATTAGGGCAGCTAATCCTTAAGTTAGTTCTTGAAAGCTACATGTATGAAATCAAGGCAGTTGAACCTCTCCTCAATAGCGACCGTGGGGACAGAAGAAAGTGGCAACTGTAGAGAGATGTCCATTTTAGAGAGGTTCAAACGAGTCCATGTATGGACTATCGGCCAAAAAAGGGACTGTTGTGGGGAGGTGGTCATTGAGGAGAAATGGCCATTTGAGGAGGTTTGACTGCATGCTGAACGTCAAACATATTATTTGCTTGTTGTCAGTTTTGAAGATGGACATATTAATCTAGTAATATTAACAAAACAGGGAAGAACAAAGCTGCAACTTGAGTATTACAGATCAATATTTCCAACTGTCAATCCTTCTTCTTCGAGGCATTGATCTAGGTTGTCTAATGTAATATTTCCGTCTTTCTTCGACCCTTCTTATGGAAAATAATGCATGTTAAGGATAACTAATACTTGTATTCTTCCTATATGTCATCTTTGTTTTCTTAATAAAATATTATTTATTAAGATAAAATAGAGGTTAAGCGCAATATATATATTTTTTGTTTAGGAATTTTTAGAAGCAATTCTCTGTTTACTGGAGCAAACTGCCGTAAAGCTGTGAATGAGGGTCGTGCTGATTTTACACCCATATTTTTGAGTGAGATTCCACTTTTATTTCATCGGAAAATAATTGATCTAGATGTGGCCCTGATACAAGTCAGTCCTCCTGACAAACATGGATTTTGCACCCTTGGACCAAGTGTCGACTGTACACGAGCTGCTATACAGAATGCTAAGTACATTATAGGTAAGATGGTCTTGAACTCAGAACGCAAGTAGCTTTGTGTTTCAAGTCTATAGATTGGTCACATGGTTTTACTGGCTGTTCTTCCATGCATTGTGATTTGTCAGTCAAGGATGGTCACCAAGTTTTAAAAGGCACCATAGATCTTGAGTGCTCATGGTGGATGAAGACCTGGCAGAGTACAAATTTTCTTTCGGGAATCCCCACAGACTTTTTTTTTTCCTCCCTGGATTGGGATGAGAGGTGATTTATTTCAAATTGCTTTAATTTGTCCACATTAACCCCTGCACCGATGGGCAATATGTATGATGTGTTATACTTATACATTGTATATATACAGGATTATGCAATAAAAATCATGATTTCAAATCATTATCATATAACTGACAAGGATACAATACACATTTATGTATTATCTGCATTTAAAGGTCTTATTGATTTGCTAATCCTTTAAACTTGCATGACTCTACCTCCAAAATATCATGGGTTTCTGTATTCCTGTATGGAACCCATCAATGTTCTCAAAATTTGAGGAAAATAACTATTGTACAATAGCTGGCAGCAGTAGCAGGTTCTTCACTAGTGACAATTTGTGGGGTGGTAATTAAATTTCCAAAGTTAAGAAACGTGTTTGTTTTGTAGGTGGCTTTTTAGTATTGTTGATTCATTATTCTTGGTTAATTAGGACTTGTAAACCCCCGCTGTCCACGCACACATGGCCCAGGAGGAATTCATCAGTCTCATCTTGATGTGCTTTGTGTACAAGAGTTTAAACTTCCAGAACTTAAAGTTAAACCAGAGTCACCAGAGGAGGCTAAAATTGGTCAACTTATTGCTGAGAATCTTGTGGATGATGGTGCTACTCTCCAAATGGGTCAGTTTACATATTATTAATTTTCTATGCCATACAAAGGTAAAGCAAAGTCACCATCTAATCATAATCTGTACAATATCTAACAATGCATTTGAAATACACAGAATTGTTTTAGCTCATTGTTGTCCACGAAAATGTAAAACTCGGAGACAGTTCCTCTGAATAATGAGAGGCTCTCACTTGTTAACACAAAATGTGCCGAGAAATACTACGGCAAGAAAAAATAAGCAATGACTTCATTTTGTTACTCTCACTGATTGGCAACTCCTATGTAATTCTAACTGATCGTAACAATTTTTCATCTCCGCACCCTTCTGACTTTTTATACCATTCTATGGCACAACCACGAAATTATGAACAAATCTTAAAGGGCTTACACTGAGTTACCCACGTGACCCTTAACGTGGCGTATCGTAGGCTTGATAGCTTAGGTCCAACAACCTTAACAGAAATAGCTGAATGCTGGGAGACATACCGTCCTGTAAGCAAGTGTGCACGGTACGTACACTGTACAGGGTAAAAGAAAGTCAGTTTGCCATTCGGGCAAGCTGTAGCTAGCATGTACTAGCCCACAAGTCATTTTAACTAGCCCCAAAACCCTTTTTGATTAGCAGGATTGATTGCAATCCTTCTGTAATTTGAATTTCCCCAAAGAACAGCACCTGCCCGTCGGGCAAGTTAAGAACAAAAATCACTAGCCCGATAGCAAAATCCACTAACCCCGGGCTATCGGACACGACTTCCTTTGCGCGCTGCTGTACCAGAAAAACGTTGAAGACAATTTAAAAAAAAGGAAAACTAAAATGAGTAAAGAAAATTTTGAAAACAGTGCAGTTGCCTACGTAATTCTGCTGTAACTTTTTTTAAAACAACATGTATGTCCCTTTTTTTCCCCAATTTTGCCTTATGTAAAATTCGTAACTGCTGCTTGCCGATCCTAAGACCGAGAGGTATGATTACCTCACCATAAATTTAATCAAGTCACCCGCGTTAAAACGATGTGAGAGACGGGGTGGGATTAATTTGGAAAACTGTGCGCACGCACCTCTGGTAATTTTTAGTTACACTCAGGACTGACTTCATCCCGTGAATGTTGACATACAACTCACAAACTTATACCAGGGCTTTCAAATCAGCAACTGACCGTTAAACTCTTCTTCTGATTCTTATTTTCCTTCACCTGTATTAGGCATTGGTTCCATACCCGATGCATGTCTGAGCCGTCTAATGGACCACAAAGACCTTGGAATTCACTCCGAGATGTTTAGCGATGGCGTGGTTCCTTTGGTTGAGAGAGGAGCTGTAACCAATGCTACAAAGAAAGTGTTGCCCGGACGATGCGTTGGAAGTTTTGTCATCGGAACGGAGAAAGTTTTTGAGTTTATTGATCAAAACCCTTTTGTTAGTAAGTTGCTGACAATGTATTCAATTTATCTGGTGTGTGTACGTTGTCTTCAAAATTTGTCTGAACAGGATTTGACCATGGTCTCGAAGGCATCCAATTCAGGCGTATTTCTTGGGGGTGTGGCCGAACGCTGCTTGTTTGTTTGTAATACCCTGGCTATCACCTTTGATTTATTACTGAGGTAGACAAATGGAGAGAAGAATCAACATCCCTTGGGGTACTTTTTACAACTGAACAATGCGGTTACGTGAAAATCCCAGGGTATTTGCCCACCCGAGGAAACACACTTGCACTGGACTGATGGTAAACAGTGGTTAATAATAATCCTAATAACATTATATTTACAGATGCAAAACGAAAATGAATTGCACTGTTAGACAAAATTGTCGTGTCAAACTATAGATAGATCAACAGTGGAATTTTACTCCAAAAACATAGAGATTTGGAACGCTGTATAAACTTTATCACCCAACCTACGAAACCAAAAAGGAAAGTGCAAGCTACACGTACGTAAATTCTGTTAACAGCTGGTGGTGGAACTCAGAAAAACCTCCTTCCAGAGGTCGGGGTTGGGATGAAAGAGATATTCTTGGAGCAAAAAAAACAAGAATGATAATGATAATAATAATAATAATAATAATAATAATAATAATAATAATAATAATAATAATAATAATAATAATAATAATAATAAAAATCGATCTTTATTTTTTTCAGTTATGTTGGATGTTGGCTTTGTGAACTTAGTGTCAATAATCAGTCAGAACCCCAAGGTCACGGCAATAAATTCATGCATTGAAGTGGACCTTACTGGACAAGTTGTCTCGGACTCCATTGGAACAAGACTCTATTCAGGTGTGTCTACCCTGTATCGTAAGGGAAGTTCTTGTTGAATCGTGCCGATGAGGCCTTCAGTTCCTGACCCTGTTTAAGACAAAAATCCTTCATTTCACTGGAAAACCCTGTTTCAGACGAGAGACTTTATCCTATGACCCTGATTTATTTCTTTTCGCATACAGAATTAAGTATCTTTTTTAAAAAAGCTGACATCTTGGAATGAGATTTTTTGGAGAAAACATTTTTGGTACCGCAAATGTATAACTTTTTTGGGCAACCTTTACACTCTTTTAAAGGCTTCCGGTCCAAAAAGACGTCCTGTTCAAGATCCTAAATTTTTATTACGCCCACCTTGGAGCAGATTCCAAACTTTAACACCTCCTGTCACATGAAAGCTCAATTCTCACGGCAAGGAGTTTCAGTTGAATGGTCACAACATGTCATGTGCCTCTGACGAAGAGCTGGCGCTTAAAAATTTAGCCTTTGAATCTCATTACGTAGGTTGCCCAGTTTACGCTATGGATTCCACTGATAACAACACAAAACATGCATTAACACAGTTTCGTTTGAAATTATCCGAGCCTTCTTATCACTTCAATATCTCATCAGTTCACTTTGGCGATCATACCCTTATATAGTTTATGAACTTTCTTTACTTTGTTTTTTCTTTTCTTCTTTTCTTTATGAATAGGTGTTGGAGGTCAGGTGGACTTTTTACGAGGTGCTGCACTTGGTTCAGATGGTCTGGGAAAACCAATCTTAGCGCTCAATTCTGTCACCAAAAGAGGAGAGTCGAAGATTGTACCTTTCTTAAAACAAGGTATACTAACGCTTGTTGTAGTCTCAGTCTGAACCGAAATGTGTGGAAATTTACCGCAGACAATTGATACTCGGCTAAATTTTCTGTTGTAGTCTCAGTCTGAACCGAAATGTGTGGAAATTTACCGCAGACAATTGATACTCGGCTAAATTTTCTGTACCTCAGTTTAAGGTCTCGCGTTTTTGTTTATGTGGGGAAAAGTTTTCGCTTTAGCGAGCGTTTATATGAGAAAAAAAGTTTAAGCTGTGAACAGCACTCGCGCATGCTCTGATTGTCTCGCCTTGGCCGAGTTGGCCCGCCTGGTCGAGCCAAAGTGTTTACAACTATTTCTAGAAAGGTTGTCGGAAAAATGTGCACGCGACAATCCCGAAAGGCAATATGGGATATGTTCAATACACTGTTCCTGACACTGTAGTTGTCGAACCTACTTTTGTTGCTTTCCTTTAGCACTCGCAGACATGTGTACACTGCCTCTCCTGCCATTCTTTCAAATTTCTTTGAAAAACAGTGAACTCAAAACCACCCACAGTACCTTTCGAGGTTGTCGCGTGCACTTTATCCGACAACCTTTCTCGAAACATAGCTGTATATGGAGAAAAGTTAGCCTGACAACCAGTGTGATCCTATCAGTGAAAAAAGGGTGACCCGGCAAAGACGGTCACCTTTCTACTAGCCGAGCCAACTTTGTGCTTCTCAAGTAAACGGTTGGCCAAGTCTTGTAAGGAAATGTTGGAAAAGTTGGCTCGCTCGCCCAGGGGAGCTCGTGCAGGCGAGTCACCCCTCTACCTGGGCGACATGTTTTCACCAATACACGGAGCCTAAGTGCTGGACTTAGGAAAGGGGGCCGACATTGAGTTGTACTTTGAAAATAAACATGTCGAACTCACACTGTTTTCTATCAAGCAATTTAATTTAGTTACTTATTTTTATTTTTATTTCAAAGATATGTTTGGTGCAGCGGGTTAACAACCCTTATGATCTTCTTTTGTTAGGTGGTGGTGTAGTAACTACTCGTGCTCATGTGCATTACATCGTGACTGAGTATGGGATTGCCTACTTGTTCGGCAAGAACATTCGTCAGCGAGCTCATGAACTGATACGAATCGCCCATCCTGATCACAGAGAAGCTTTGGAAGCTGCTGCCTTTGAACGGCTTAAATGCATGCCCTCACCTGATTAAGCTACGAGCTTGGCACGAGATTCAGTGTGAACCACACACACAGTTTCGTTCTTTTTTGCGAATCCCCATAACGTACTCTGATTACTCCCCCTCCCCACTATTGCTAATATGGAGCTTAAGATCTGACGACGGCGACGGCAACGAGAATGGCAAAAAAGCAAAAAGGTTTAGATTAGCAAAACAGCAACTTTGCACGCTTTTTTGTACCTTTCTTTGCCGTCGTTGCACGACTACAACGTGAAACTGCCTAATTTCACGTTTTGTCGAGGACGGGAACAGAAGACAACAACTTTCTTTTTCTTTTCATGAACTTTGATACAGTCCTTTAGAATTCAACTCCACAAAAATTTGCCAACATTTGACGAATTAAAGGAGATGGAATGAGCGTCATAAAGTTTACAATAGCCAGCATTCACTATTTTAGCCTCCGCCGTCGTCGGATCTTAAGCTCCCTGGCAAAATTTGGGGGTGGGGGTGGGGAATGGTAAAAAGAGTTTATTAAGGGGGATTCGAAAATGGTTAATGTATCATGACTTAAGGGAGAGAGTTTTTTTACTAAGGGTTCTTTACCAGGTGTCTCCGGTCGTAGACTACGAGCAGTCACTAATTTTTCTTCAAAGTTGTATATTGATCCTCATAAACACTCTTTCTACATTGGGTACAGTAAACAAGAGAAGCAAGAGCGTAAAGCACAAGAATAAAAAGTAAGAAAGTTTTGTGCGTCTCGTCCCCAGTCGTGCCGGAGCGGCCATGGATTTGCCCGCGTTTTCGCTTGGCAGTCCAAGAAAAACGAGGGGCGACTTGTAGTCCACCTCGGTCGTATTTATTTTTACCCGAGAACATTACAAATTAAAGGGGCGTGCTCACTTAATTTTATACAATTTCAGCAATTTCCAACTCGTCGTAGAGTTAAAACCGCTCAAAACTGTAGACTGAAGAAATACTTGGATGGACAGATTGAAAAAGGTCTGACGTTTTCCGAGTTTATCTAAAGTTGTGTAAAATTGTGTATAATGCCATGCGGCATTCATTTGATAGAGAACATCTTTTTGTAATTTCATTTGAAGTCTACAGCTCGTTATTGACAAAAATGAGCAAAAATAACTAAAATACAGAAATTCTACAAAGCCATCTCCTCGACAGACTACAGCTATTTACCTATTTTAAAATCTTGTAATTACGTTTCTCAGTTGCTAAGGGTATCCTAGATACAGTAGATAATATTATTTCATGACTTTTCGGGTCGAAATTACAAGAGAGAAGAGGTTTTAGCATTTTTTTTTGCCATGAGTTAACACTAGTATTAGATTATCGTGTTGTTTTTTGTTTAGTGCCGCCGGTAAAGTTCCTTGTTTGCACTACTAAAGGATGGAAACTTAAACTAAACTGCAGTAATAAAGTATTATACAAAGTACTATAAAGGCTACAAAATCAACAAGTATTTTCTACGAAAATGGTTAATAATTTCCTCAAAGGCATGTTTATTTGAAAAAAACTAAGATATAATTACCGATAAACAAAGCCTCGGAAAAATAAAGCTGATCTATGACGTGCCTTTTTTTTTTGCCATAGTATGTAGTTTAAAATCAGAGAGAGAGAGAGAGAGTACATACTTAATGCTTTCCAATTACAAGAATTACCTGTGTATATTTGCAAGCTTAGATCACGTATTCTTTATGTGTGATGTCTATTTTATTTCAGTAGCATTTTCAACGTTGTCAAACAAAAATTAAAAATTACTTGTACTCGCAGCTATTGCAATTAATTGGGGTATGGAAACATGCAATTTGTGCTAAGTACAGAACACTAAGGTTTAACTTGTAACCTTTGTCAGTATAAATGCCACCTCAAATAAAGATAGTACAACTAGCTTGCATGCGCAATAGAACAGTAAGCTGACGGCAAAGCGATGAAGAAGAAAACAAACGACTGGTGCATGAGTGCCACCGGTATATGGTTAAACAAAAGTATTTCAACAGAGGAACCCAATGAGACATTTTCCTCGCCTAGTCCCTAGGCCTCATTACGTGGTGCAAGCGAAGATGTGAGCATTTACCGCCCTTTCACCTCGGATACGTCACCGAAGCAGATTGACCGAGAAGGCCTGAGAAAACGCCGTACAGGGACTAGGCAAAATTGCTAGGCAAACATTTTCCTAGACATCGAAATATCAACTACTGTCTGTTGGGGGAGGGTGAATGAGCAGTCTTGGATTAAAACGAGTAACCATACCATTTTTACTCGATCGAACACCGAGCAGTTTATTAAATTTTCACGGTTTTATTTAAGGGTTTAAAGGCCACGTTCATTTCAAAATCATTTCTTAAATCACTGACTGATCACTTGAAAATATTACGTAACTAACACAGCAAAAAAAAAGGCAGCTTTACTGCTTCGCTTTTCGTTGAGGAAAGTGATGGCCATAAACCGAGCTGTTCAGTACGTGTCATTTGTTGATGTTATTTTTTTGCTTATTTAATCTTTGAATGAACGCCGCATGCTTCAGATTGGATGCGGCGTTGTTTGGTAATGTTTCTTTCATCTGGGGTATATATTCAAGGACGGCGTTTAATCGAGTATTTACAATGCTGTTACAAACGAACTTAATATATGGGACCCAACATAAGGGAAAGAAGGTGCATTGAACAGAAAAGAGTTTGCTACTAAAATTGTTATTACCGTCGCAACTTCGCCCGTACCCTGGGTTTGTGTAGGTAATAGCATGATTTTTGGCGATATTTGGCATAAATACCACGAGTGATATTTCGAAATTGTTATTCGTAATTTCACGAGCCGTTAGGCCAGTGAAATTTGAGACAATTTTGAAATATCACAAGTGGTATTTATGCCAAATATCACGTACAAATCATGCTATTATTTGTTTATACTACTACCCACAAAAGGTTTGTAATTTTCACATGTAGGTATTTCAATTTAGGCTGAAATACCACTGCTCTAAGCCAATCAAATTGCAGTAATTTCTCATGCCGTAGTGTAACAGAGGTTATTTCATACCAGGCATTTTTAGAACGGACCTCTGGAGCCAGGAAACTTCGCCCGCTGATGCAAAATATTCGTCGATAAAAACAAGTTAAGATGTTGTTCCACCGATTCAACAAAACAACTAACCGTTATTGCTAACCCCGCCGCTTGGTACAATATCATTACCTTAGAATTTATTCTTTGACCATTTGGGGACAGAGAAGCTTAAATTATCGGTCTGTAAAAAGAGAGATTCGGCTTGACAGTAACAAATACTGAGTAACTAGAACAAACAGACTACATATCACTTCAATTATTAAACGTTTGCCACTTCATGATTCATGCCCCAGCCACCCCGCCCCTTTTTTTAATTCATTGATTTACTTTTTATTTGCCAGCAGTTTTAGAGTTCACATGTAGGTTCACTGTTCTACCATGGAGTATTGAGTTCAAAAAAGGGCTCACCATGTGAACAAACATTCAAACTAAAAAATAACAACTATGGTGCATTCAATTCAAAACACTGAGACAAAACACTGCAGCCCTCAATATTTAATTCACAATTTTTCAAATTGTCAACCTCAGCCTTTTCAACTGAAAGCGACACTTCACTTTGGTGCTGTTTTAATTTTGGTGCTATACAAGGAGTTCCTAACATTTGAGTCTGTTAGACTCGCCTACTGATTAAAATGTTACGAAAAATGCATATTTCATTTGTATAATATTGAAAAACAAATGGCACCATGCGAAATTATATGACAAAAGAGGTTTCATTTGAACGGCTTCATGACCGGCTCCAATCCACAGGCTGAAAAGTTCAAACCACTTGACATTTTCCATAAACTGACTCCATGACCGAAAGGGATTTCAACGTTGCCTTTCAGTGTAATTTCTTTTCATAGAGCAAAAGATAGTCAAACTATCCTTTAAATCTCTCTAATTGTAAAACATGATTAAGATCATTCAAAGTCCATGTCATTTGCGCTGCGGAGGTCTCGGCTTGCTCGGAGTGGGTTTTTTCTGTTCATCGGCAGGGGGTACCATGATCCACATTGTTGATACGATGTCGTCAAGATCAAAATCAGTTACGTTTGTTTCTGTTTCACCTAGTAGCCTCCCTTTTTTCATGGATCCCTGTGAGTAGATGCGAAAACGAAATGTGCTATCCATAAGTTCACTTTCCGTTACCCCGCGCATTACAAAAGTTTCATTGATCGTCACATCAGCGGTGGCCTTCGTTTTCGTTTTAAACCGAAATCGTTTGGAGGGCATCAGTGTGAGATGCACGGACATTGATGACGTAGTGCTATTCAGGGCGATCGACTCTGGAAAGTCTTGTACGCGAATAATTGTCACCTCCAAGCGATTGGAGGTCTGAGAATACCCGACAGAAACCTGGAGCTTTGCAATACAATTAATTTCCCCCCTAGATGGTCGAGATCTCCGGGCAGTACGTTGAGTACTAGCCGCATCACCATATGCAGTGAGTACGTTAAGATGACTTGCTGCCTTGACGACCTCGATCGAAGGTCGTTCCCACGCGGTAAGCTTTCTCCGAGCAGGTATTTTCGGCGACTTGTCCGAAAACAGATCCCCCATACTTCTGCTTTTGGCTTGGAGTGGTTTATGCCAATCCGCATCACTGTCTCTGGATCTATCACTCAACGTGGTTTCCTGCTCCATAAAGTCCACACTGTCCGTTTCTTCCATGACATCCTCGCCCAAAGAAGGGGATTGACCCAGTTCAACATAGCCCACTCCTTTCTTTCCGCCCAATTTCTCGTGGTCTACCTTGCAAATGTTAGAGTGAAGGATCTTGTATAAGATAAATACGAATACAAGACATGCTCCAAGAAATGCCAGGAAAATGATCGCGGCCTGAGGAACTACAAGAAATGTAGAAAAAGGGAAAATATCAGTTAAAATAATTGAGATTGGACAAGAGTTTTGAACGATTGCTAGAGATGGGATGAGAGTACCAGTTTCTTCGGCACCAGGTTAAACTGAAAAATTGGTGTTAAATCCATGAGCATCAAGGGCCAAGATTAGCGAATGTTAAGCGTCTTTATGAACACAATAGTGTGCATCATTAAACATCTCACGCTGTTGAAGTTACAGCCTTTCAGAGCGACTCCCCTGTGTAACAAATAGCAGTGAGGTCACCGAGGCCACAGAAATTTGGTTTTAGTGAACGTGAACCATCTCCAGCGTGACCATCTTAAGTTAGATTTTACAGTGAAACAAAATATAATTCTTTTCCTTCTAAGCTACGTAACTTCTCTTTTTCTTAAAGAAACTGGCCCCTGTACTTCGGGCGATTCAAAACTCCCTCGATGGTATCCTAAGCAACTCATAAACATCGCCATTTGCTAGTAGAGGATATCGACAACGCCTTTATGCAAGACATATTTTTATCGATATTAAAATGTCAAATAATCTTCTGTATATTTGTAACTCCGAATCCATGACGGAAAAAAAATTGCCAAGTTTTCATGGTTCTTAAGATCTAAGATCAGGCACCGTTCTGTCTCGATTGATTGTTCAAAATAGGAAAGAAGAATGCTATTAAGATTTGTCCATATTTCAGGTGAAATCTGTGGCTTCGCGGGCTAAAATAATCAGTTTTTGTTTTCTTCTAACCTAAAAAAAATAACCAAAAAAACATTCCATGTATCTTCGTAAACTCTAAAAATTTATTAAACCAAAGTCATTCAACGGAAAATTTTCGTGGCCTATTCGTCTGAACCAAAAATGGCAAAACGAATTTAGAACTGAGTAATGATCTAAAACATGATAAAAAAAATATAATTATATATATCTTCAAGGACGTCCACGGGCAGTACACGTTTTTATTCCAAAATGGAAAAAAACCGCATGTTACATTGAATTTTAAAACAGAATTTCGGTAGCTCAGAGTCTGAAAAATAAGCTTTAAAGTGCGAATGTTAAGTAACATCCAAATTCGTGGCCTATTCGTCTGAACCAAAAATGGCAAAACGAATTTAGAACTGAGTAATGATCTAAAACATGATAAAAAAATATAATTATATATATCTTCAAGGACGTCCACGGGCAGTACACGTTTTTATTCCAAAATGGGAAAAAAACCGCATGTTACATTGAATTTTAAAACAGAATTTCGGTAGCTCAGAGTCTGGAAAATAAGCTTTAAAGTGCGAATGTTAAGTAACATCCAAATTCGTGAAAGTTGGTGGAACGAGGCATTAAACGGAAGACAATTTTCTTCGCGGATACACAAAATAAATTTTATGAAAATAATGATAAAAAATAGAGTAACAAGATATAATTATATGAACCTAAAAAATTCATGATTAAACATCAGATATGTTATGAATGGTGCGAAGTTAAAAATTGTTAGTTTTGAGCTTTGTTGTACCTGGATCAAAAACGTATTTCATCGTTTGTATTCGCAAGCAACTCAATCAGTGTGCGTCGAATTTACAAACAATAAGAGTCCGCGAATATTATTTGTGAGGAACAAATACAAAATAAATTAAAAGCTGAAAATATAATTTGCGTACAGGTGTTGAATAAGTGAAAGATCATTTTAATAAAAAGTAACTTGAATATGTTTAGTAAAATAACAAAGAAAAATTAAGCCATGACAGGGAATCGAAACTTATTAAAAAAATATCGTTACCTCCAAACATATCAACAATCGACCTCGTTCCTGTCAGCACATACTGCATATTTTACATATTGAAACATTAAATTTCTTGTGGTGCTCAGATTTTATAAAACAGTACTTAGCACTACATGGACACTTTTAGAGATCAGATAAGAATTAATGCTTTAAAAAGCTTCCTTATTGGTTAGTTGAAGTAATTCGTTTCAAAAATAACCTGTGTCATACACCTAGGTAGGCTTATAGTTGACTGTCCTTATCCTTCCGATAAAACCGACCGATGTTATCAGATTATAACAAAATTATGGGGACTAAATTTATTAACAAAAATATTCACTTTTGACAAATTCATTTTCACATCCCTAAACACCCCGTTTCCCCCCTTTTTTGACCATTTAAATAAACACCAGCTCAATTATCTAGAATTTACAGGTATTTTTTAATAGCTATCTGTGATTTTAATTGAACATGAAAAGAAAATCATTTTTTCTTTACTTTTCATAGACTCGACGGCATCAAGTCATGACAGCTTTTTTTGTAATTTTTTTGTACCTACCCGGTTCATTACGCGCGATTTTTGGGGTTTCATTAAAGGTTTTCTGGGGCAATATTTTCCTGTTGTTCACAACCTGATTGTGTTTTATATGACCCTAGACCATTCCAGACAAAAGCTGAAAATTTGCATTGTTCCGCATGAGATCAAACCATTCGAAATTGCCAAGCAATTTTAAGTGTTTAATTAACAACAACCGGAGGTCATGTCCAAACCGACAGGCGAACATTAAAAATTGCGGAAAAAGTTTCTTTCACGGGAACCAAACATACGTCAATTATAAACATATTTTATGTTTTTCTTCACGTTTTGTGGCAACAAAATATCGTTGTTGAAAGATGCTTGACTCGCCTTTCGCAAACAAAGTTGGCGCTCCCTTTCTAAATGAAGTGAGTTTTAACAGCTTGGAATAATAAAAGTTATTTTTGAGATCGCTATTTGGAACAGAAAGTTGAATATTCAAATCTTTTCATGTCCTGAAATAATACACACACACAATACAAACTTTAACGGTGTTAAGAGTTTACAATGCGCTCCATCTTTAAAAGTTGCGACCCAAAGACAAAAAATAAACTATCAAGTATTAAATAACAAGACTTTACCTTTAAATTGTTTGGTTGCTGAACTGGAAGTTGTTTGCCCTTCGACGACGCTGTTCGTGCTTAAAAATACGCACAAAATAAAAACAGCGATCATCTCAAGATGGACTCAATCAATACTTCACGGAAAAATCATCTTCAGAAGTTATCCTCTGGTCAGCGAGTTGCAACAATTCTTCAACTACAAATAAAACCCTCGCTCGTGCCTATAAAATACAAACCAAGAAAAAATAATCACATAGACAATCTCACGCCTTTTTAAACCAATAATACTGATTGATTTTCTAGCTTTTAACACTGGGTTTTTCTTTTAGTTATGGCTTTAGTAACTGAAAACCTGTATTCTTTCCGCGTTAATCCGATAAAAGGCGCTCTGTACTGAAGAACGTACTGACGAACTTATATGCGAAATGTTTTCTTCCCGTCGCCATTTTTGCCAAACCGGAAAATTTCGAGCGGGTGAATGTGAGAAGCATGCCTACGTATTCAGATATTTTGCTTTTTCAATTTATAACAAAAGCTCTAGCAAGGGTTACATCACACCTGTTTAGCATAACAGTTCAAAATATCTCGCCTGACTGAACACGAGCAATAAAACTCAAAAAACACTTACTTCATTAGATATTTCAAAAGTCGGTTTTTCTCGATGCTTATTCAATTTTATCTTCTTTCTGGTTGTATAATGATGTCCTTTGGCGGTGTACAAAAACACAGCTCGAGCCGCCGATTCTTCGAAATATATTTTAAAAAATTTTCTTCTCTGAACTTCGACGTTTATTACGAATGAAAATGACTGTTCTTTATTAATGATAGACGTAAAGAAAACTTTTCTATCCAAATGTGTCACTATTAAAGGAAACTGGGCTGCAATTTGCATGAGCTTTTAAAAGCTTTTCGAGAGTTTTTATCGCATCAAGATTAAGCGATACTTAAATTTCGACCTCGAAATCTTCAACTTCCAAGTCAGTTTCCATCGATAGTTGATCCAAACTCTGGCAAAAGCCGAAATTAATTGGACAATACAAACTCGTTTTATTCGAGACATTTCTCAAAAATTCGTAAAAAATAATTTACAATAAAAGGAACAAGTTGTTTTGTATAGTTTTAGCAGCACAGCCAATACAAAGATTTTTGTTGTCTGCCAATAAAGGAAGCCAATACAGAAGACAGTTACGAGAGCGCAAGCGAAATTACACGAACCTTTAATCTGAAAAATAAAAGCGAGGTGGAAATACGAAAACCCGTTTTTACAAGGAACAAGATGGCTCCAAACAAGCTGCTCATTTTAAATTCAATTTGGTCGCTTTTTGTTTTTGTTTTAAAGGAAATAATAGTCCAAAAATATATCAATCTTGCATATTTAAACTCAGGGTACACCACAAAACGTTTGATCTTTGTACAGGTAACCTAAGCTTATAAGCCAAAAAAGCAACAAGTGATTGACGGTAATTTATCTCTAATATGATTAATGAAAATACGGTGACCAAATGGAAGATCACGGATAATCCTCTGGACCGATTAACTGAGGAAAGAATGGGCTCGGCAAAAAATGGAACGAGTTCGTCCATTCTTTGATACCACAGATACACCAAGTTTGAGGTTCTGTTACTGAATCACAGGCAGCCCCCCGGTCCAGATGCACACATTCATTCTCCGGTATTTGAGCAAAGGTTCACTCAAAATATGGAGAAACATTCTATGCTCACAGCTACAAAGCACTCTCCAAGGAGACGGCTTACGATATTGAATAACTGTAGTTGCTTGGTTATGTGGGGCGTCTTCCATTTGACCAAAAGTGCCGAAAATTTGGAAACAAAGGCAAATGGCAAGGAAATTTCACGGGAAAGTTCTCAGAAAATCCGAAAAATGCTGAATTTACGAAATGCGAGCCATTCAGCTGAAGATTCTAGAAAATTTAGGGGAGCAAAGTTGAATAGAAATAAACCTTCCGCGATAACATGTTTTGATATTCCTTGTTCGAGTCGTGCGCCGACCACTAGATGGATTTTTTTGAAGGCGGCCGCGCTCGTAAATTGTCAGTCGGTTGCCTCCTGCCCGTTGGAGATTTTAATTCTGTTCCACTTGGATCATAAGACACAACTAGCCTGTAGAATAACTAAATAAATAAATACTATGAAATAAATAAATAATTCTTTAGAGGTAGGATATTCATGTTGCGGTTCTTCGTCTAGCATTTCTAGTCGAATTGGAATTTTAGAAATGTTGTTTTTCGAGGAGATGGGAAAACCGGAGTACCCAGAGAAAAACCTCTCGCGTCAACGCCAGGATTAGAACCCGGGCTACATTGGTCAGAGGCGAGTGCTCTCACCACTGGGCGGGCCACTCTTGCTCCCCCCAAAATAAAGCACCTCTAAATTTTACATCGCACGCTTGAAGTCTTCATAATCCCATTTTCTAATTTATTCGCAACAATCCCCTCACCCTTTCCTTACTGAAATAACATCACAATCAAAGTCCCATATTCTCATGTTAATCCTTAACAGGTCCTTTCCTCAAATCAGCAGCAAAATGTGTAGCTTTTGAAAAAAACAACCCATTTTTTTAAACTGATTTAGTTCACATAATCAATGCAATGTAACGCTCTATTGAAAAGCTGTCCCACGAGGATCCCTCCACGTAGTGAAATGCCATCATGGTGTTATCCTTCATTATAAAACAATCACTCTTCTTCCAGAAAGCATGTCCTAAAAGCATTTGGGTAGGAGGAAATCAGTGGTAGATGTAAACGGAAACGTTAGTTCATCAGTTCCTGAAAAAACAGTGTACGTAAAACAACTGATAATCCTAGAATTATTGTTCTTTTGCAAAGCAGTTCCTTTAAACTTTCCTCAAATTGGTCATTTGTAGCTCAATCCAAGCTGATAATCACAGGAACGTAGCAGCAGTAACATGTAGCGAATACAACCAGTAGCGTGAGATAACTGCAAGACCTCTTCTCTCTTACTGCGTTCAGTCAGTGAAATGTCGGCAATATATAAAGACAGAATCGCGATACTCTAACTCCCTCATGAAAACGAGAATCCCTCCGCTCCATGCCGAATAGCTATTAACAGTTTGTCCTTTAAGTGTTTCTCTGAGCTGTAACTTGTCAGTTTTAGCATGTTAAAACAAGTGGACGCCATCGGGATCTGTACATAAAAAGGACAGAAAGAAGACAGTAAAAATAAACACACTGATCATTTGTTCTTGTTGATTTTGTTGCTATTTTGTTGTTTGATTTGTTTGTCTGAATTTGTTGTGAAAATCAAAAGCTATTTCTCATGATAAGTAATTCACCATGCCAATATTTCTCACCAAAAATAATAACATTGAATTGTGCCTCGTTTACCTTATTGAGTTCTCCTCCTATTTTCATGATGGTGAATTTCGTAGCTCCTCCAAGGCCCTGAGGATAAGATTAGATGTCAGAAAAAAACAAGTCAGGCTGCCATGCAACTCCCTATTTTTATTTTCTCATTCACTAAGAACTTGGCTGACAGGGTTTTCGGTAGCATTTGGAAGTAGCGGAAGCAGTGGTTCAGCTGGCGGACGTGCACCGTTAGCACTGGCACGAACGTTGAGTGCCGAAGGCACGAACTCCTAGGGGGGGTCCGGGGGCATGCCCCCCCCCCCCCCCCCCCAGGAAATTGTAAATTGGACTCTCTAAAATGCAACTTCCTGCGTTCCCTGGCTGCGTTCCCTGGACCGAAATTATGACAGGAATTATGTCTTTTTTTTTTGGCGTTACATAACTAAGTGAGTAAAATAAGGGTCAAGTCTTTCTTTGGTTAATAAATGAAAAAAAAAACGATTTTCACACTTAAAAAAATAATTATATCGTGTGTGAACTACCAGACGTTCCATGTCAAACAACCGAACTTTGCGTCCGGCGTCCGGCGTCCGGCCTGAAACGAAACCCCCGCGGCTAAAGGAGTAGAGCATTGCCTGGGCTAAAATATGCCTAACGCGTCCTTCTTGCGACGACCTTTGGGTGCGATTTAAAAACAAGTCGTTCACCTAAACTACTTAGTTTGCACGTCTCATAGGAATACTTGAAGTCTTTCGCGTTTGCAGATTGCTCCTGCGCGAAGGTCGTGCCTTATGTCAACCGACGTTCCTCGAGCTTAGCACTCAAAGTTTTGACCCTTCGCGCTCGGTGTTCACGTTTTTCACTCTCGTTGGGCTTTCGTAGCTCGACTTACGGGTTTACAAGCGAAAGACTACATAACGCTTTGACCAACGGCCAGCGTTAAGGACATCAGTTCTTTCTACAACACAGTTGTAAAAAAGAAAAATTTAAATTAAAGTCGATCGCACTGATTATTACAAAGGTTGTTATAAATGGAACGTCTCAATTCACCATTGAGTATCAAGGTATCAAACGGAATCCATAGACATCGCACTAAATTTATACAATTAACGGAAGCTTTCGCGCATTGACGAAACTGGTCAAGTTCTTCTTCAGCAATGTAGACTTTAAACAATATATCCTCCAAAAATAACAGCAACCTAGCGAAAAGCACTTTGGATGAGACTGCGCTTTATTACGTATTTACCGTAAGAGCAGCAAATCCACCAATAGGAACGCAGGGCGTCCCAGTAGAGAATTTCATCAACAAAGCTTTCTCTTCCTCCTTTAACTGCGAAACTACTTTCCAAAACCATACGATTTCATTGTCTTCCTGTGTACATCCAGTGTACTGGAAAAAAGAAAACAAAATGATAGTAACAACAATCATAAAAACAATTTCAATTAAAAGTAATAAATAAAAAAGAACATGCTGTTAGACATATACGAATGATTTGTGACTGAAACATTTTGATGGTAATAGCTAACTATTTGGATCAGACTAGGCTTTGGCTGGTCTAACCGCCTACTGCCTCAAAGCCTCAAATAACTGAAACTAAGCCATGTGGACATTATAATTTATAAAATAACAACGACAGTTCGCGCGTTCTGATTGGTTAAACACCTATGGTTTATTGTGCCAGTAAACTCATTGAAAACTTAAAGTTATTTTATAAAAGCAATAAACCACACTTTCTATGGGTTTACCGGCGTGATAAGCCACTTGGGATGTTGGGAGAACACTCGAAAAGCTTGTAAATAACTCGCCCTCGGCTCGTGATTTACAACCTTTCCTCGTGTTCTCCCAACATCCCAAGTGGGTTATCACGCCGGTAAACCCATAGAAAGTGTGGTCTATTGCTTAAATCAACAGCAATTCACTACTTTCACATAGACCATAATGCACCTTGTTTACCCCCAAGAATTTTGCATAACCATTGTTTCCATTTTCTCTTCTTCTCTTTTCTTTCTTCTCTTCTTCTTTTCTACTTCACGGTACTACAGTCGTCCCAAGAGAAATCCAAGACAATGGTTAAACAAGCTGCATTATGGACTATGTGAAAATGGTGAATATAAAAATCATAAAATTTCAAGGGGACTTGGCGGCACTCGAGATAAGTTTCCGTACCTTGGTGTTTTTCTTCCAGTCTTCAACGTCAATCTTTGTTACGCCGCCAATCAGCAGAGAAAACTCGTCAGCAGTAAACAACGATAGGAATGCACGAGGAATAACCTAGAAACAATCAATCGAACATCTAAAAAACAAACGCCGCACTGTGAATATTGAAACGAAAAAAACAACAACAGCCTTAACCCTATTAAGGGCCTGTTTACATGGAGGGGGGAACCCCGGTCTAGTGTGGTTGGTTTCTTTTGTTTTCACGCTCTGAGGGACTCAAAACAAAAGAAAACTACCCCACTAGACCGGGGTCCCCCACTCCATGTATACAGGGTCTTAGTTCAAGAATGTTAAACTTCAATTTTTTCCTAAAAAGGCCAATTAATTATCAAAAGAAAAGGTTTTGAGAATTAATGAGATGATCACCAAAGGTAATATGCTTCAATGTGAATTCAGTTATACCATGTTATTTCAGTAGTAATGTGACAGTAAGTTTACAACAAACCTCGTTGAGTCCTCCAGAAAACTCAGCTACTTCATCCTTTATCAAAGTCTCCAACTTTAACTGAGACACAAGTTTACTGTACTGTTCCTAAACACAGGACGAAAGTTTTATTATATCAAAGGGTGCCTAAGGCTAACTTGTGGGTTATTAATTAGTGTATTTTAGAAATGAAATCTGATAATGAACCAACCATAAGTCTACCGGTATATTTTAAGTCTGTCAAAAAAAATGAAAATATGTTTGCGAAAATAACAGAAAACAAAAACAAAAGGACCCCAAAAAAAAGGGGAAAAAAAGTTTCTATCGGCGAGAGTCGAACGCGGGCCTACCGACGTGGAAGGTATACGCGTTATCTATAACGCAACGACTAATATTGAACACCCTCGTTAAATTAATCATCTTTAACACTTTTGCCCATGAAATTTTGCCGGTCGACGATGTTTGAAGCCGGTAGAGCTATATTTATGAAGAATTGAAAGATATATTCGAGGAAAAAAAGCATGGTTTTGACAGTCGTACTTTAACTCATTTCGTCCCATTTGCAGAACATAAATTATGGCCGACAAGTCGTCATATGAAACGCTCCGCACAAAGTTGAAAAGCTGTCCATACACTTCTTACAGTAAGGGCATATTAATTTCTTAGATCGTCATATAAAACGCATACTCCGCACAAAGTTGAAAAGTTGTCCACACACTTCTTACAGTAAGCGCATATTAATTTCTTAAATTGCACTGAATTGTTATGCATACTTGTTTGACTAGGAATTTATGTTTTTGTGGACAACGTTCATTAGCATTCCTTTCATCATGAACTAACTGACCAATAGCAATGTGCCATAAAATAATTTATTTAGTAACAATTATTAACAACCACAAAATCTAACAACATTTTAACAAACACTTAGGGGTTAAACTGTAACAGAAACTTTAAACAGTGGCAAAATGCGTCAAAAGGTTTTAAATGACGTAGGCTGTTGTACATTTTTTCAGCACACTTCGTTGAAAACCTCAAGAAACACTCGCCGTCGTGTTTCAGATAATTTTTACTACACCTACCTTATTGTCATCGAGTAATTTCTTTTCGGGGTCATTGCTCAACTCAATTGTGACCGGTTTTGAATTCCAAGGATTCATTACATCAATACTGAAGGGTAAATCCAGATCCGTGACGCTGTTCTCTCGTAACCATACAACTGCATTTCTGTGAAGCTCATAGTCAAATGAACTCAAGTCGTCTGGGTGAGAAAGTGGAATTCCAAGTACCTAAAATGGATAATAAAAAGTCATTTAAGACGCAGTATTTTCGCGGGATAGGGCCTCTTACGAAAAAGCGCTGCACAAAACATGCTCCCGTTTAATTACCTTTAAAAATTGGCGGATAATAATTATTAACAAACAGAGTTTCGGCAGTTCCCGTAGGCACTAATCACTAGCAATGTTCAAGTTTGAAGTTAAGTCGTTGCTTTCCACAGTTTTCGATCGGCAAAACAACGGACCCATTCCAAAAAGATAAAGGAAAAAAAAAAACAGAAAGAAAAGTTGGCGCTTACAGATCAGATGTAACAGGTGCCAAAGGTGGAAAAAAAAAAAGAAAGAAAGAAAACCAGCAACATCAAGACTAAAGGACTTGTGACTTGCATTGGAGTCCTGATTGCTTAATTGAATTTGATATATTTCGGTTTCATTAAACTAAGCTGAATAGGGCTACACCACACCATTCTGTGTAACAATCCAGACTAAGAATAAAATGATCAAACCTGCTTGACGAATGGTTTGGACAACTGCAAATTAACAAGTAGGTCCTGGCAAACGGCAAATCCGACCATGCGACCAATAAAGCGAAGCTGCTTGAGTTTGGACCTCAAAGACAGGTTTATAATAGACTGATCACCACTATTCTCCTGAGAAAAAAAAAAGAAACAGTGACCGAAGGGCGTATAAAACAGAAAACAACCACAAAAACAACCGAGAACTGGGTCACCTTAATTCTTAAATCTTTTTTTTTGTTTGTTTGTTTCTTTTTTACCTGAAATACGTGTATTTATGTGTGCATGTTATCGTATTTATTATTTTTTTTTTATTTTTTGTTTGATTTTAAAGATCCTCAAGATGGGACAATGGAAGACTTTCCAGCATAATGTAGATTTTGTACATGATAACATGGCGACGTCGAAATGTTGAGTTCAATTTTTCAAATTTGTTCTTCCTGTTCAAGGAGATTTTCCTTTTCTCTTCAAATGACCACTTGACGAGAAAGAAGAAGGAAACCTGTTGGCCACTATGATTAAATGCCTGAGATGTTAGTTTCAAAACTGCACTTACCACACAAGATATCCATGTTGGTTGCGGTGAATTATGAGCCATATTTTCATCACCTGTGCTGTGTGTAACAGCACTGTCACCTGCATCATTTGGCACGATTTCTTCTTCCCCTGGAATGTTAGCCTGTTCCAACATTGTTTGACTTACATTCCCTAGTGTATGTGGACTGTCGCGAATGTTGCCATTCACTGAATCAATGTCTACGTGCTCTGAAGTCGTTGTTTGGTAACCATTAGTTGTTACAGGGGAAGGGCTTTCTGTTTGCGACAGCGAAGATATAATTTCTTCATCCGAGAGTCCGTTAGCCAGATAATCTTGTGTCTGTGAATTAACTGCCGTATTCTCATCATGAGTTTCTACACACATGGATTCATCCTCTGCAGACCTATGTTGATACTCTCCTCCTAAAGAAGACATCACTGGTTGATTTGTGCGTTCATTAGATGGTAGTTCTTGTTTAACCACAGAAACAGATGTGTGTCCAGTGCTCTGAGTAGAATCTTGAGGCATCGTATCATCGACATGTTTAGCAAAGTACGCGTTTGGCACTGGGCTGTTTAATGAAAAGGAGACTGAATATAAATTAACCCTGCTATTCACTTCTACATGAATGTACAGTACACACTACAAAACAGCTGTATGGCAAGCCGGACCTTCACATGACTGCATGTATATCCCACTCCAAATTTGGACGAAATCCTTTGGTGCTACCATTAAAATTAAATCCTACTTTCGCAGAACTTTTGCATGGTTATATTATTTTTGTATGATCCGCCACTCAAGAAATCTCTATTTTTTCTTTAGAGTCACAATGGTGTCACAATAGATCGAGAGCGCGAGGAACGAGGGCGGAAGCCCGAGCAAAGAAAAACATCATTGACGTCCAGTTTCCTATCTCCGCCCCAATCTCCTCTCCTTTTAACCTCAAATTTGCATGACTTTAGTTTTTCGCTCACCGTGAGTGGCTCTGAGGAAAGAAAAAGGACGACCGCTTTCCCGCCACTCGTACTGTTTATACTGTACAAGGTGGTTCTAACAATTTACTGGGGTGTGACCATTCAAATGACACATACATGACGCACTGAGTAGTATGGTCACAGGAGGGTGCTCTTTTAACTTGCAAGTTTCTTTTTATTTATTTATTTATTTATTTATTTGAGACAGACTGAGTATAACTAGATAACTAATCTGGGGCCCGTTTCTCGAAAGGCCCGATAACTTTTCAAGCCCAAAGGCAAATTTTAAATTTAAAACCTGTTGATTACATGTAGTAGCACTGTTCCTAGTTCGCAGACCAGTTAATTTTCGTTGTTACCGGTAATTGATAGTTTCAATTTATCATTTTCAAAATTTCCACTACTTCGGTCTTGAATGCAAACCTGGCAAACATAAAGCAGCTTTCCGGCCCCGAAAAGTTACTGACATGTCGAGAAACGGGCCCAAGGGTAGAAAACTGTCTTTAGGTCACCTGAACTGAGCATCATCTGTGGCAATAAAAAGACCCCGTTTTGGATCAACGACGTCTTTGCAGAAAGAGGCAAAAAATTCCCTCTTAGGACCAGTACAGACGCCTAAAATAAAATTATTGCATAATTAAAAATAATAACAACTTCAACAAAAACATGAATTATTATACAGCAAAGAGAAGATGGAAAGACCAAATACTAGGGGACTGTTATACATGTACAAAAATTAATACCCATTACAACAAACATAGCTCTGTTGTTTATAGACTTGTAGCAGTATTTTGTGTAGCCCAACAATCAATCAGAATAATTTTTGCATCACTGTTATACAACAGTCAAATACCTACATACTGTAATAATAACAATAAGAAAAACCATACTTTAATAATTATTCTCATCCCCTTTTCAGGGATAATGAAACAAAGAAATAAAATGAAACATAACATGGTTAAAAATCCCAACTGGTATGAGGTGAACCAGTTGGCTATTTTACAAGTGTGGCCGAGGATTTGAGCTTGGGACTACCGAGAACAGAGCGGGACTTAAACTTGGGATCTTTGAACTACAAGTCCAGCGCTCTAACTACCTCCACTACATGTAGGTGACTGAGAGTGGTCAGCAGATGGCAAAAGACAGAGGGTGACATGTTGACATTGTGACGTGTGAAATTAAGTCCTTGTGCTATCTAAAAGATTGAAAGCAGTGTATACAGTCTAACCTGTAGATGTATATCACAGCCCTGTATGTACCGGTCACCCTGTATATTACGGTCACCAGACGACTTCCTAAAATTTTCAGTTGCCGTTATATTTTCTGCAGAGTTGACCTGTATATAGCAGTTACCCTGTATATAGCGGTCACTTTGCCATTTCCCAAGGGTGACCGTTGCACAGGTTTGACTGTATTACACTAATAAATACATAGATTACAATACTGGGCACCTGCAGTTGTTCAAAAGGTCCATAATGCTATCCACTGGATAAATCACTATCCAGCGAATAACGCAATCGGTTTTCCTAATACTTGTCGAATGGATATTGATTTATCTGGTGGATAGCGCTATCCGACTTTTGAACAACCAGGGCCTTGTGGGCACTATACAAAAAGCCCATCAATAATAAAGCCAAATTTACATTACTGTAAGTTGCTTCATCAAGTTTGTTGATGTTGTTAGGGTTCCATCAAACATCCTTACCGGCTGCATATTATGTTACAAAAGAAACATGCATGTACCTGGCTCATTCTTGAAAGTGACATGCAGTGATCTGCTCCTTAGTGCATGTCCCAGTATTCTTCCCATCTGATTCATAGCACTTGCTAGTACATTATCTCTGTCAATTTCCAGAGACAAGCTTTCACATGACCAGCTGTATAAACTTCCTCTGAAATGGACCAATAAACTAATGGTCAATATCACTGGATGACTGACATTCCTGTTCTGTACTCAGTTTCACTTTCAAAGTCAAATCTAAATGCCACCACTGTTATGCACCTTAAGACATGCTTTGGGTCTAAAAACATTGTTTGCAGCATTGATTCATTCTAAGAGCTTTGTGGTACCCAGAATAATAATTATTAATGTGGCTAAATGTAATTTAGGCAAAGTTAAATTGCAAGCCAATGCAGTCAGCGGTCTCCTCCTCAAGCGTACGTGATTTGAGGGGTGTTCGCAGGGGCCTTTTGTTTATCTTGTGACTTACGTTGCATCTCACGCTGGCATTTTTGAGCTGATCTTTGCAGATCTGTTGCTTAGCGAATTGTTGCGGATTCTGGCTCCCAGCCCGTCCCTCCCCTTCTATGCATTGGTAAGTATTAGGTCAGGTGAGTATTTTCCACTGAACTGTTCAGTGTGACGGTGTCAGTTGGCGGCTGCATGCAGGGGTGGTTCCCGCTCGCAGGGTTGCCATGGATACCTCCTTGCTATGCCCGAGGCGTTCAGGCTCCCGTCCAACCTTTAAGGCACCAGTTCCCAAGCTCATCTATTGGCGATGAGTTTAACCTTGACAAAAAGCAAGGTTTTCACAAAGGGCAACAGAAGGAAGAATAGTAAAAGAGAGAATAGAAGATAGTAAAAGGTTACCATTATTAAAGGAAAAAAAATATAATAATATATTTGTGCTCCACGGTTAATATAATTATTATATTAACAGTGGAGCAACAGTTAATGTAATGGTAAGTTTAAAGCTTAAAACAATAGAAAATAATAGGGGCAGGGGACTTTTGGTCTCATGGAGTTACAGCATTTTTTGATGTCAGAGTAACGCATGTTAACTCCAAGTGTAACCAGGGCAAAACAACAACCACAATCTTTAAGGAGCAGGAGGAGGAGACAAATAGGAAGTACCAACAGAGGGTACTGGACATTGATCAAAATGGAATCTTTCACTCCCCTAGTTTTTGGAACTAACAGTGGGATGGGAGCCGACTGCAACTGCTTTCTCAAACGCCTAGCCGAGAAGCTCTCAGAAAAGAATGACGAACCTTATTACATTACTATTACTTGGATTAGAAGATTGCTTTCTTTTGAGATTTTAAGGTTGGTACACATGCGTAAGAGGTTCCAGGACACCCTTCCACAAATTTCCACAAGGGGATTTCATTAATGATTGCCGCTTTAAAACACTATTAGTATTTTAGGATCTTTTTAATCTTTTTATTTCATTTTTAATTGAAATGAATTGTTTTTAATTGAAATGAGTTTTTTTCAATTGAAATGAATTTTTTTTAAAATCGAAATGAACAGGAGCTTATGAAATGAAATGACTTGTAAATAGTTTTTTCTTCTTCAGCGACATTAATTGTAAATAGGTTTTAATAGTTAGTTTTGTCATCAATAAAAGGTTATTAGAAAATAATAATAATAAAAATAATAATAATAATAATAATAAACTCAAGAGCTTGAGTCTAATTCCACCAACCTGATTTGTGATAGCTTTGTGAGGAACCATCTTCTTTTGTTGTCAAAGTCAAGGATAGCCCTCCATGTGTGCTGAAGCAGACCATAGTTGTTTTCTTCTAGCATCTCTGGGTTTTGTCGAATAAAGTCATTAAACACTGTGTAGTAGGCATCATGGTTGGCCAAAGACACTAACACATTCTTGACAACCTTGGAAAAAGATTAGTTTAAAGTTGTACATAATCAACTAATGTGATGTCACACTTCTCCTCCCTATTGAGAAGAAAGCTATTTTGATCTTGACTCTCTCTAACCACTATAAAGGGGTACTTGGAATAAAGCCCAAAGTATGAATTTTATTACACGTAGATTCTCCTGCAAATCTAAGCTTCAAAGCCGGGCTGCGGTAGTCGGGTCATTTTACTACAATTAGTTATAGTTTTTAGATTAGTAATGCATGGCTCTCGTGGAAAGCAGGGTTTTATATTTTATATTTGTAAATAAGTAAAGTAGTAATATATAAAATTGTTTGTAATTTTAAATTTTAAATTTTAATTAATTATTATAGATATGCCTGATGAGACAACCGTGGATAAATAAAGTATTCTTCTTCTTCTTCTTCTTCTACTAAAATTGCCAAGAACTGTATATTTATACCTGTAACTTAAAGAGACAATAATTAAGGCATATGAATGGCTATCTACATGTATTTCAAAATGGCAAACTGTTAGGAACATTCTTGCTTGAGAGGTCCCATTGATCTCAAATCAGGAGCTACAGCTGTACCTACAGTAATTAGGCCTTATGCTATTCACCCTTTTGATAGACCCTCATGATGTGGCTACCATTTTTGCATAGTAAAACATGGTGTGTAATCTATGTACCCATCCTGGCATGTAAAGCAGAGCTCTTTTTCTCATGGGGACTAACCATGGCTGCTGCGAGAAAAGCGTTTGTTGGAGTTGGATAACATGATAAACTGTGTTCCACTCTACAAATATGTAAATCTCTGCAATACTGAAATTCATCTCATTCTACTATAACAGAAAACATGTACATTTCAAAATACAATGGTCTACAAAGTTGTCTTAAAATTTTCATTTCTACCTTTACAGTTCTCTTCTTTTCTAACTCACTTCGTGCTCGTCTTAGCAACTCTCCCAGCACAAAGACCTGCTCAGGCTTGGGTTTCATAAGTGCTAATACACAGCTCTCATGAGCTTTAAAGTTAGCATAAAGTAATGGTGGCCATCCATAGCGGTCCACACAATCAACTTTGTGTCCAGAGTTTAGCAAAAGTGTAACACACTGCGTGTCTCCTGACATGGCTGCTAGATGTAGACTTGATGTACCATGACTATCCTAATCGGGAAATAAAAAGAAAAAGGCTGTTTCTTTCTGGATTAACATTTATGAGGTACAATGTGATTTTACATGACCAGGTTAAATCAAAGACACTGTAATGAGGGCAGACTGACAGAAATGGCAAAAATTACGTATATAACATACATGACAGCCACCAACAAAACTTGCACGAAAGAAACCAAAAGACACGATGTACCTCTCCCTAATTTTAAGTGAGATAGACTTCATATATGTTACAGGTCAAAATTGAATTCAGGTTAAAATTTTTATTGGGTTGATTCTCTAATTCCTTTGTCTGCTGGCCCTAACTATTCATGAATTAGAGCTAGGAGGCAATGGAAATAGAGAATCAACCTGCAATCAGTGACAAAATTGAAGAGGCATTGTCCTCTAATGAGGTTAACTTCAGAGAACAAAACAATCCACACTCCACCCCTCCATTCAAAGTTGGGGTGTTTGTTGTTTTCTATGCCACCGTAGCTCGAATAGCGCAAAACATACATGGAGGGAGTGAGCAGTAATAGCAATTCTTTATTCAGCTCATGGTGAAATTACAGTTTTACCTTAACATAAATGAAAATTTGTGCCAGGTTATAACTTTATAATATTAGAGAAATAAAAAGTGCGAGCTAGGGAGCTAAATAAACTGTTAGGTTTTCTAGTTAGCTCCCAATATCAAGGGACGGAGGGGAAGTTGGCAAAAAAGTTGGCAAAATGTCAGAGAGGCCCTTCTGTGTGAAATATCAGAAGCCCTGCATACATGATTGTATACTAGCTAATGCCAAGGAAGTAAGTTGTTCTCGAACTTTGTCATCCATTATTTTGCATCATTGTGCAAATAAACTTTATAGAAGTATTGAATGATACTACAGCAAAATCTAATTTAATGTGAGAGCTTGGCTTAAAAATGCAGTTCCCAAACAAACAATATAGTGGACCAAAATGATGCAGAAATCACTGAACTGCAAAAAACAATAATTAAAAACTTAATTCATTATCCCTAAAATCAGACATGTACAACTGTAACTCATGACAATTATCTTAAGTGAGTATCTAGGAGTACATAATATACAACTGATGGACAGGATCAACACAATACTCACAGAACAATTCAGTGATGCTCCATTTTCTAGCAGTACCTTGACACAGTCAGCATTGCCACTCTCACAAGCATACATCAGTGGAGTAAAACCTAGAAAACAACAAGCGCAGGGGGTTCATTAAGGTTTTGAACAGGAGGGCAACGGAGTTTGACACCCGGGCAAAGAATTACAAGGCCCCGAGGGCCTTGCCCCCTAGGGGGGTCCGGGGTCATGCTCCCCCGGAAAATTTTTAAATTCTATAGTCGCAGGGATGTGTTTTCCTGCATTTTGAAGCTGCAGACAATGACTTTCAACAAACAATACCCACCACACAAATTGGACTTTTTGGTTCTCTTTTAATAGCTCTGCTCATAATAATCTTTACTCAAAGTCACTGTCAGCATCTGAGCCGTAATCAGAGTCAGGGTCAGAGTCTACATTTGGAAGGTCCAGTTGTTTTGTAAAATCCTTTGCCTACTGCCTTGATTTTTCAATTCATGAATTCCTCAGTAGTGAAGTTGTACGAAAATTATTTGAAATCAGATTCCCATACAAACACCGTCAGTGGCGTCGGAAACCGTCTGGTCTATTCTATAAATAGATGAAGTGCGGCAGACAAACATTTGGAAAGACGAAGAGTTTTCGCCCGAAGGTGAATCACAAAAGTATTAGTTTAACAACTTATCTTTAAAATTTCAATGACTAGACTGGAGGAGCACTGTTTTAACGTGAACGCACCGAAAATTAATTCATTGGCGTAAACCATAAGACAAATAAAAAATCACGCTGCGCTTCGTTGAACATGATGATTAAGCCATTCAATATATACAGGCAAATAAAAGGTTAAATCAGGAAGAAGTCTACTCTCCTCTTGGCCTTTTCTCTACCGGAGGCCCTTTGGTTGAAGCCGAAAAATAATCCGCTATCGAACGCGTTCTTTTCTGGACCGCCATGCTCACGTGCTCCCAACACTGATACATTTCAGGTGGTCGTTTATGAAGCACAACACAAAACGAACGAGGGGATTTCATGCCGCGTGTAATAAAGTGGAAATTGCACGGCAAAGTATGTTTTACACTCGATAAGACTCATCAAGAAAAGGGCACGATTGTAACTTAAAACTGTTATTGATCGTTCCTTGTATTAAAAGGAAGTTCTTTGAGATGTAAAGCAGCCGGGCAAAGTTGTGTTCACAGCCGGTCAATTTGCCCGGTGCCCGGCCCTTTAATGAACCCCCTGCAAGCGTGGCATGATCTTCATCGTAAGCTTGTACATCTATATGTACATGTATTCTTGCCTCTTCATCTTTCATTCAAGAGAAGCAGTAAGCTACAGTGTATGATCCTATTACCATAAAGATAATGCAACTTAGTTACTAAACAGTTTCTCCTGATTTACATTAACACTGACTTACCATGATCATCAGCATCATTAACAAGAAACTTTGTAGTCTCTAGCAATTCTATTAGACATTGCGATGTGTCCTTCTCAGCATCCCAGGTACCTTTAAAATGTGATGCACATTCTACAGCAAAGTGTAGTATGTTACCTCCATCATCAGTCTTATAAGCAAAAGCACTGGCACCCATCCTGAGCAAGACCTGTATACACTGAAGATTACAATAATAAAAAGAATTACACGTAATTTACATGTATTAGTGCAGGGACAGCAATGAAGCCATTGTCAAGTTTCTTCATAGCGACTTCGGGAAAACCTCCCGTACCGAGGACAAGAACCAAATAAAACTTAACAGATGTATGGTGTGACCTTTGAGTAGATCAAACACAGACTAATACACTGGTGCTAGGCTTTTAGCAGATACGAAAAACTGGGTGTCCAGGGGCACAATGGTCCCTAAAAGCACAACCGATGAGGTGAATTTTGTTTAAATTCCTTCTAAAAAATGGGCAGATACTGTAAGCCTGTGCTTGGAATGTGAAATTGATGGACAGGTTCTAATTTACAAAATTGTAGAATTTGCAAGGGAAAGGGCCATTCCCTACCTTGTGTTGCCCGGCATAAACAGCAGCAGCTAAAGGAGTAAACGTCCTAACATCCTTTTCTTCTAACAGTTTTAAACAAAACATCTTGTCTTTACTAAACAATAGCTCCATGCATTTTGCTCTGTCAACACACTCCAACCCATCTCTTTTCTCTCCAGCAGCAAAATGCAACAAGTTCATGCCTTGTAGATTGCTCCTCATTGCCTTACTAACACTTTTCACATTTGCATGATCCAGTAATAGTCTCAGACAGTCTGGGTGTCCATCCATTGCATATGCAATGGAAGGAAGATGATAGCAGTCTAAAGCTGTACGATCAGAACCATGATCTAGAAGCAATTTCACAATTTCAACTTTGTCTTCCAATGCTGCCAGGTGCAATGCAGTTCTCTTTCTGTAACCAAGCTCATAAACACAATCAGGGTCTTCCTTGATTAGCTTCTTAACCAAAGGTATGTCATTTTCAAGAACTGCAACATGTAGAAATGGATGCCTATGACAAACGTCATTGCCATTCTCATCACTATCTTCACTTTCATCTGCCATCTTAATACGCCGCCACTTTGAAGCTTTCCTTTCTTTCCTCTTTTTACGCCTTTTTTGTCTGCTTTTCAGAGAAGCATCGTCGGTAGACATGCTCATTTTATTATCTTCTGGATCCACTGCTTTGCCTATACTTGTGAACGTATCTAAAAGCTGAAGAAACTGTGACACACCATCAGAATTCATCCCCTCATCAGAAGATTGTCCAACGTCGACAATAAAGTCCCTGTCATCATCATCCTCTTCAAGCTCGCTGCTATGTTGTAGAAAGATCTCTGTTGCTTCCTTGCAAGGATCATGATCATCTTCAGAACTAGACAAACTGCTGTCATTGCTATTGCTAGACATCTGCTTTAGGGCAAGTCTATCCTTAGCATCCAATTTTGCTGTCTGTCTCTTTTTCAACAAACTGCCCAAAATCTTGCGATTCTTGGCCTCGTTTTGTTGTGTGAGGTTTTGTACTCTCTTAGATCTTGGCCTCAAAGGTACACATTGCTTGCGTGGTTTAGAATCTCTAGCACTCAGCGAATCATCACTGTCAGACCTTTCACCATTATTGTCTTTTTTCACACCATTTAAGTCCAAGTTGTGTTGTCCTGTTGTCTGATGATCATCTTCACTTGAGTCACTGCAATTCAAAACCTTTCGTTTTATATTTGTTTTGTTTCTAGGTGCAAAGCTCTCATCTGAATCACTAGATATAAGGCTAGAAGTCTTAGCGGTCAATTCCTGACTACATGTTCTTTTGTTTTTTAAAACTGACAATGGAACATCATCTTCCTCTGAAAGACTGCTTTCTTTTTCTGAACTATCCAATGCTGATTTCTGTCTTTGTCCTTTCTTTGTTTTTCTTGCACTACAGATCCCAGAATCCTTCTTATTGCTTTCCACACTAACATCACTTTCTACAGTAGACTCTGAAGACTCGGCATCATCATCATCATCATCATCATCATTGATGAAGTCTGACAAACCACTATCATCTGAATCATATCTCTCTCCACGACTGACATATGAAGTGCGCCTAAATGTACAGAACAAAATGAGATTTCTTGTCTAAGAACATGCAACACGAGCTTACAAAGTACCGTTGAGCCTTTACTCCGAGATACAGTAATGATAACACAAAATTTTACTCTAACCAATACATAGGAAGGTAAAAAAAAACAAAATTCTAATTTGAGATTAGCACTTATTGGCCTTTAGGAACTGGGCCCTGGCAAAATAACTGAGGACAAAGGCACTGCTCTGAGATTTGCCTTGCAAATGGCAAGACTTGCTGCAAGTTGAGGATTGGCAAATCAATAACAGACTTCCCTCCAGGGGGGAAGGGGGTGGGTATTATAAAATTAATGTAATGTCCATTTTTATATTTGTATGCAGTGCACATGATTGTGTGCATGTAAAATTTATTATTGGAGGAAAAACTCTTCACAACACCCAGCTACTTCTCAGAGTACTTTAAAGAGACATAACACGATAGGTACTTTTGATATTCAAAGAGATGCAAATAAGTGGTCGGGTATTCTGAAGTTGTTCCGCGCTGTTAATACATGTACCAGTTTCAATCAAGAGCACTCACTCTCTTAAAAAGTTGTTCACAAGTTTCCTTGGCTTCAAGGCCTTCACTTTTTGCTGACTGTTTTGTTTTTTCCCTGAAGACACTGAATCGAGCAACTCTTCCCTACTTGGCATAGAAAACGATCTGGAAGCTTTCCTTCGCAGCCTTTCTGAAGAGCGAGGAGTTTGAGAGTTGAGAGTTGATTTGCACTTCTCACTTCCACCGTCTGAATCTTCATTAGTTTCCCGGTTGTCTGAGCTGTGGGCAACTTTCCTGGAAGTCTTCGCCTTTCCTTCGTCTTCATCTGATTCAGACGAAATAAGCTTATGGGGACGTTTATTGCTCCGACGTTTTGTTGAAGAGACAGTGGGTGGCATATCATCTTCCTCGCTCGATCCAGTCATTCTGATAATCCCTTGGTTCCACCGTAATAAAGCGCAGTATCTTAATGATGAAACCAGCCTAGCAAAGAAAAAAGCTCTTAATGTTCAAACATGTTCTCCAGAATTCTAAGACAACATTTCAAAGAGAGATTTTTACACAAAATAGCGCTCACCTTGTTGCAGAAAAATGGCGAGTCGCATTCAGGGAGGTCAAGACTTTGATCACAGTCACATCTCATTAAGAGGAATCCTCCATTACCAAGGTGCTTTTCACGCGTTTAGTAAAAGCCAGAAAACTTTAAAACCAAATACAAAACAACGAATAGATGCAAATGAAGAAATTAATTTCCCTGAATAACGCAACAACTGTTTCTCGCGGTTTCTCTCTTCCGCGCGTTTTTCCTTCTCTAGTGCCCAGTAACACGCGGTATGTACATGGTACCTCGTGTAGAAGCACACGGTATGTCCATGTACACACAAGATGGCGGTACATTTGCGTGCTTGAAATGCAACAGAAATTATTAGAGATCAAAAGGTAAGGAGAACGAAAAAAAATGCCGTATAAATACGGAATGCAAGGCAAATTTTTTTATACGTATCGTTGTACCAGTTACAAGTATTGTAAGACCATGAATTTCAGGGTACCGGCTAAAAAACCGGCTACTTTGAGGTCTGAGCAATCTACTACTGTATGGGTATAAAGGGAGAGAGTGAAATCCTCAAATTGCCTGCAGCACTTGATTGCCAAGCCGCCTACTTTTACATCCTACATGTCTACTTTAGAATTTAACGAGAACCCTGTATTTATAAGAACCTCACCAGCGTGCAAAGAAAGTAGTGTCCCATAGCCCGTGGCTAGTGGAATAATTTCTGTTTTTAACTTGTCTGACGGGCAAGTGATGTTTTTTGACGAATTCGAATAACAGAAGAACTGTGAAATCAATTCTGCTCGTCAAAAAGCTTTTGGGGCTAGTTGAAATGACGACTGGGTTAGGAAATATCATGCTAGCTTCAGCTTGCCCGAAAGGCAATCTGTAAAAATGATTTTCTTTGCACCCTGCTCACTTAAGCTTTCTGTTCTAACAGTTTATTAACACTTTTTAATATATACTAGAAATACATGAGTGGCAGGACCTCGCGTAGCACTTTGGGGGAACTTATGACACGCAGTAGGAAGAAAGGGAAATATTAAAGGCATTAGGGAAGAAAATTTATAAATTTAAAAAACTTATGCTATATAAAAAAGACTAAATAAAACTGCAATAACTGAAAAAACTTAACTAAAATGAAAAACAAAAAAGAAAAGAGGAGAAAAAGAAAAACAGCTTCTGTCCAGAATCGAGCTCGGGACCTCCTACGTACCAGGCTGTTTTATTACCACTACAACACATGGTCCGTGACGCCATATGCTAGATGACGTCAGGGTGGACACCAAGCGATATATAGATTCATAAATGAAAATAAATATGGGGTGTCCGAGTTTGCTGCTGGCTAAGACCGTACGCATGACGAGATTATAAACTCTCTTCGCAAGGCTCTTTGTACCTCGCTACGTGAGGAATAAGCTTACCCTTCCCTTCTTCTTAATGACTAGCAAGCCACCGAGCCACTTCTATTTAAGACCTTACAATGTGGCCCTGCATTGCTTAGTTGCTCCAAAAGTGAGAAGTTATGATCAGAAATATCAATTGGGTGTTGGGGGGGGTCAGGGGTGTTTCCCTATTATTCCGACTGATTGTTTTGATTTTCATTTTGCCGAAGTAAGCTTAAGGATTTTAATATTGCCCCTGTTGCAACCATGCGTGGGATCCCATAGTTGTAGATGAGCGGTGTCGTTTTGCTGTTTGTTAATTAATGTCTTAAGTACGTGTTTCGCTAAAATGTTTGGCCAAACAAAACTTGGTGCTACACTAACTCAAAAATGTTCAGAGAACATATAACTTTAGTAGAGCACTGCAGAAAGTGTTAGCTGATAGACATATAATTATAATACAAAACATGGACCCCCAGTCCATGGACCACCCCTGTGGACCTAGTCCACGGCCACTTTCATGGGCCCGGACCATGGACTACCCCGGGCCCTGTGGTCCACCTCTAATTGTTGAAGATGAATTTTATCAGAAGTCTAAACAAATTTAGCAACCTTGAATGGATGAAACTATGGTCAGCTTTTATTATCAGGGTTATGGGCTCCTCATATTTTACACTTGTTCAATTTTTTCTTCAATTAATTCCACACCAATGCAATGGTTCATTTTACTCTAGTGAAGGAGTAACAATATTTGAACTCAGCAGGAGGAGTGGTAGGAAGGAAGTATTCTTTTATGCAGCTCTCTTTTTTTTTGCCTTCATGTGGCATGAAATTGAAACAAAAACTCCTGTGTGTGAGAGACTATGGAGGAAACTTAATGTCTATGTGTTTGTAATGACAACTATCTCAACTTGAATGAATGGTAAAATTATTTAGATGAACCAGCCTGTAAGTTGTAACTTGTAACGCGTCTGACCAACCACATTGTTTGACAGTATACCAATAAACATTTCCAAAGGCTATGAGTGAAACTCAGTCATGTATTACCTCTTCCTCCCTAGTCTTTTACACCGCCATTTTTGTGTCGATCTTCACGCAACGCAACGATGCACAAAAAAGCTGCCTGCGTGAACCATTCCTCCCTAGTTCTCCCCATACCCCCTTCAAATATTGTTTCTCCTTCCAGACTAAACTGAACCCATGTATGGACTTAAAGAAAGGTTTGGGCAAGTGCATAGTGACTGTTTATTACAAGAAACTCATTGCAGCGATACATTGTACGTATAAGGCTGAATTACAAAGCTACTTACAGTCATAAAATAATATGTACAAAAATAGGTAATAAATCCTTTGATCCTGTTAATATAAATTTATTGACACATTTTTGTCTATTTAAGGTTCCTAAAATTCGTTTAGACCTCTGGTTAAAATTCAATAGTTATGGGTTGTTAACGGGGGTAGTCCATGGACTGGGTCCACAAAAAGGCCTTGTTTTGTACATGTCCTTAGTTGATAGAAGTAGCAGTTCACTACAAAAGGAAATTTTAAAAAAAACCCTTAAGTCTGGCAATCGATTTTTATTAACTCAGAATTAGGCATTTACTTGGAAGAGGCATTTTTAGCAAGTGAGTTTATTTACGCTTTAAAAGTTTAATATTCGCACACAAACAAGATATTTAGAAAGTGAGGTAGATAAACATCATGCAGGATATTATTCTCCTCGAGTAAGAATCTTACTTTAAACAGAAAAATATTTTGACTCTTAGTCCTCAAGTTGACTTAAAACTGTTCCTTGGTATGATAGAACACATTGACCTCATAGCAGCTATTCCAACACTCGCAATCCCTTGATGGATGAGAAAAATGTTGACTAGCTGAAAACTTCAAAGTGGCATTTTTAGTTGGCAACGTGAGGTCACAAATGCCAGATAACAACGAATTACAACTCACTTTTAGCAATAAAGTCGACGTTTTATAGAATAAATCTAACACTACAAGTGTCTTTCTTGTCATTTCAGTGATACAACCACATTTTATTAAACAACAAAACACATCAGGCAATAACAATGATAAAGACACGTATTGTTATTATAGACATTACTATCCAACAGAGACAGCTAATATGTCTTGGAAAGTGTGTCATCATTCATTAAGATATGTTTGAACACTTAACCATTACTTTCACATTTTATACGGGTACTGAGTGTGCGCCATTGAGCTCATGGAAATGGCGCCATATAAGTTCTTGTATTAGTAGTGTGTGTGACTAGATTTTTAGAAAAGCCATTCAGATGTGAAACAAAATTCTGTCCCACTTTCAAAATCACTGGTTACGGTGTGTTTTATTGCAGGTTATGTGGTGGGAAGCTAGGTTTTCTAGGCACCAAGCAGAAATGGATAATCAACCAAATTTTGTAGAAACCAGCTTCTAAGAGGGTTCTGATCTAGGGATTAAGTTGCAGCAATGATATTGCCACTTATACAGCTATTCTTTGGCTCATAAGGAGAGAAACATTGTGTCCTTTATATGCCTGTCCTGCAACCTGTATATCCTTCTTTGTGGTCAACTTCAATGACACATGTTTTTACATTGATAATGAAGGTGATTATCTTGTTTTACCCTCTCTTTTCTTTTTTTGACAGATTTCTTCAACTTTGCAAGAAGAATCAATAATGTTCACAGCTATGAAATTAAGGCTTTGCCGTTCTTTTGGAGTATTTCATTGTTTGACTCAAAGATATTCATCACTAACTGGTACCTCACAGCGACAAGCACTCCAAACCATTGAGCCAGCAAGGATAATGAACAGGTTCTTCTCGATGAATCCTTCTGTCGGCTACAGTATAAAGTCATCCTCCCCATCTATTGACGACATCCATCTCAACAAGAGAATAATATCAATACGAAAAGTTGATGAACAACTTGAATTGTTTGACAGTGTTAAACATGCAGTTGATATTGTGAACAAAGTCACAATACTTTATTGTATTGCAAAGATCATAGGAAAGGATGAAAAACAGAAATTAGTGTTGGAAAAAGAACGAGAAAAAGCGCGAGAAGGACAAAGCAGCAGATACGTTGAGTTACTGGAAAGTATTTCAAAAGATATATCTGAGTGTAAGTCTAAAGGACTTGTCAACGTGATGTGGTCCTTGGGAAAAATAGAAGAGAAGAATCATAAACTCGTTCAATTCTGTGAGAAAGAGATTCTCTCACGTGACATTTTGGCACTCAATAACGCAGGAATCTGTCAGATTGTCAGTGGCTGTGCCAACCTAGAGTTAACAGCATCACACATCTTCCGACACTTAGAAGAAGCCATTCTAAATGGTCACTTAGAAATTTCTACCTTTGATAATCAGTTGCTATCCGCAATATTACTGTCATTTGCGAAGGCAGAGAATGGTTCTTTGGGATTATTTCGAGTCTTCTTGGAAGAAATCCTTTCCAGAGACTTCTTGAAGATTGATAATCATGCCCTTGCAGAATTTGTGTGGTCATTTGCAAAGAGGGGTTTTAAAGCAGACAGATTATTTCGTCGAGTAGAAGGAGAGATTATTAGACGCGGAACTCACGAGTTTAATAATGGTAGTTTTATTCAGATTCTTTGGGCATTTAGCAAAGCTGGAAAAGGGAGCAAGCATTTTTTCACTTTTTTAGATGATCAACTCCTCTCACGAGGCGTAAACAAGTTCCTCAACGTCCACTTGTTGGAAATTGTGTGGTCTTTTGCCAAAAGAAAACTGACGAAGGGAAAAGTTTTTGAACTTGTCAAGAAAGAGGTTTTAAAACGATCTGTCCACAAGTTTCAAAGTCATGAGCTGCTTTTGATCTTATGGTCTTTTGTCTCTGCTCGAAGGCACGATAATCAGTTGGTGGCGCACATTGAACGTGAACTGTGCTCACGGAAAATTACAGACGTAACAAACGGTGATTTAAGTCAAGTTGCCTGGTCTCTTGGAAGAGCTCACAAGTCAGACAGTGAGCTTTTTGATATCATTGAACGAGAAGCCTTCAACCGTGGAGTTCGGGAGTTCACTATGAAAGAAAAGCGCATGTTGATGCGTGGGTTTATCGAGGCCAAGAGAGGAAGCAAAGAATTTTACAGGCTTTTAGTCAGCTCTTTTTCAGCAAGTGATTTCAATAATTTACATGGAGGTCAACTTTGTGAATGCGTTTGGTGTTTTTCTAGAGCGGGAGTAGAATCAGATACACAACTTCAAGCATTAGAAAAAGAAATATTAATCAAAGGCAGGGATTTCTTCAGTCAAAAACAAGCCGCCTTCTTAAATAAGTCTTTTAAGAAACTTGGAAGAGGAAATCAGGACCTTTTTAAATAGAAATTATGCATTGATTATTGTTTTATTTTAAAATGAATCAAAACACTCTATTATTTGTTGTTTGGTTAATCATATGTAAGGTTTGCATAGACTGCAGTTTATCGTCGTTGTTGTTACCGCAATCTCAATAAAACTGAAAAAAATTGCAATTTTGTAAACATATCAAGGTCAGCTCATAAAAAGTAATTTAAACTTTTTAAACTACGGTGTTTGCACACCAATGGTGACTACTAGACATGGTCGCAAATTTACGTGCTTTGCGTGAGAATCACTCGAGGTGGCGGTGTGGTCGCTCCTTACAAAGCTGCTGCGGGAATCGTTTTTTTTTTTTTACTTCCCATCACTTCTTTCAGGGAAAGGCGGGTTTCACTCGCGCTTTTTTTTTTTTTTAAATTATTCTCAAAGTTCAAAGCCCTTCAAGTCTTCAGGCGCAAACAGACTTTTTGGGGCAGATCTCTCTGTTCCCGAATAATGTGGCAGTCTCAGTACTCAGAAAAGATAGCTACTCCTCCCTCTCTGCATTTTACCCCCACCTCACCTCCCCCTTCATTTTAAGGTAAACAGGCAACACTTGACAATCTGCGGTCTCTAGGTGAATCAAGGCTACAAGAACCCTAGAACGAACCTCGCATAACCTGCAGTGCCCCGATTAGGTTAGTGACAAGTTTACTGACCCAAAGTTCACTTAAGTCCTATTTATGTAAGGTAAGCCAGTCTTGCCTGCTTCACTAGGCTGGTTCGACCCAAACCCCATTTCCTCACTTGTGTTTATATAAGAAGGCGCGTGCTCATGCCTGGTGCTTGCCGAGATATTGGTTGCTCGAACCGAAAACAAACTTCTTCGGTGTGATTTCAAGACGGTTTATTTTGTAAACGTTGTACTGCTTTTCTGTGGGCTGATGCATTCTCAGAGTGAAATGAAAACACTCGATCTTGTGCGTAGCAAGTGTAAAGTGCGAAGAGTACTGATAAACAAAGGAAATCTTATATGTTTAAGTGTTTTGCTCGGTAGTAAGTAAATCACGGGACTATCAAATTTTGGTTCTTCGTATTGATTTGCTGTAAAAGAGTCCGTTAGTTTATTAAAATGATGTTTAGAAAATGAAAGTCACGAAATTTGAAGAAACCCAGGGATGTATTTGTAGCAATGAAAACATTCCAAACATATTTCTGGTTGGTTATGAAGTACGTGGTTATCTTTAGCCATTTGATGAAGGAGAGAACTGGACTTTGAAAGCTAGAAAATTAACCTAACTTTTTTTCAAGTTCCGCCATTGTGACTAGAAAAGAAAAAAGACAAAAAATCTAAATTGTAGCTTTATTTCGAGGACTCAGTTACAGTCTACCTGTTCAATAATGTTGGAGCCTTAAAGTTCATGCTCTTTATCCTAACACTATATACGTGACAAGAATTTCCGCGATACTGTTCCTTTAACATAAAAGGGCCAACATCAGGTCACGCCTGGCCGGGAAAGCTTGTAAAATCAGCTCCTGAAATGATTGATTAGTTTATCTTTTTAGTTCAAAAAAACACTCCGCAAAGAAACTAACAGTTTTAAAACCAACTTGCCGCTGAAATTGTGGCAGGTATCTCAGTGCCGGAAGGAGTCATCTCAAAGTCATGTAAAAAGGGAAATGGGGTAATCCTTAAAACCACCGCAGACCAAAATATTGCTGTTTCAGAAGTGTCAGGTACAGAATATAATATAACACGATAAGTGACCCATTTGAGTATATTATTGATGTTCATTGTCGCGACTCACTATTCGCTGAAATTACGGGAAAGGTATGTACACTACAAGTAAATTTGATTTAAGATTCCGGGCAACTGAGGCCTTAGAATACTATAATTTACTTGGACAAATAACACTTTCGGTATAGTTTAAGTTGTAATAGCTTTTCAGTCAGTTCATAGACAATGAATGAACTAATAAAAATGGCAATTAATTTTGATTAAGAACATCCTTTTGAATATCCTTTAGACTATGTGAAAGTGTGTAAAACGTGTTTGCACGAGTCAACAATTTATAAATGGTTAGGAGATGAGGAAATGATGAAATGAGCTTCCCTAACCTGATACGAAGTTGGACTCCACCTTATCGAATGTTCCAGGAGCACCCAACGAGAATATTGTTCAAAACCACTTAAACATAGCATTGTTAAGCGTATTTTAGTATTTAAATAGTAGACATAGGCATATTTTTATCCCCAAAAAATTTTCCATCTGTTCGGATTTCCTAGCTGAAAGTCTCCGAAAATTATAGGGATCAAAACTTACCTTTTCGATCATTTCAGCCAGAAAAAGACTCCCGAAAGTTCTAGGTGACCTTTTTAGGGTAAAAATCCGTTAAAAATGGGCAATTATACCCTTTTTTAGATGTTCGAACATCCTAGGAGAGGCAGGCAAGCAAGAAATTTTACAACAAATGTTCTGAAAATTCTAGATCTCAAATCGTCTTCCGAACAAATATTTTCCGAAAATTGTCGTTGGGTGTCCCTGATGTTCTACTAAAGTCCGGTAAAAACGATCAATATCATTTACGCAGTGCTCATTCCGTTTATAAGTATAAGCAGAGAACGTGTTGGTTGGAATATTTATTACTTTGTTTTGGTTGCTCAAGTGACTTTGTGTACATACGAAACGGCTACAAAAAGTAAAAAGCCAAGATCTTTCCATGAATATGATGTTTCAGATTTTTATTGATTTTATTTCCTTCTGACAAAGGTACTTGAAATTCATACTATTCTGTTGAGCTGTCAAATCCTCCGGGGTTTGGACGAAAAAAGAGGGCAAATGCCCCGTCATCCATCCTCTCCGTCCCGTTGTCCGTCCTCTGGGCGCAGCTGAAATTGACTGATGCATAAGCCTATGCATTTATTACGGCTTGGTAATAAATGTGGGGTTAAAATAATAAATACAATAAAAACCCCTGACTAAGAACCTGCACTTTCCCCCCTTTAATGGTCATAAGCACAAATTTAGGCTATTTAGGTTCTTAAACAGGTTCTTCATGGAAAAAAATACGTTGTAGCTAACAGTATTTAGTGTTGTTCATCATATTCCTTATATAAAATCCTCACACCATTACATTGTAGTTGTATAGAGAGGTCTAGCTGCAATCACGGACAAAAGTAGTTGGGAAGGTTGAATAACTTAACAACATTATTACTCCATTTCATACGCCTTATATCTATGTTCAAAAAAGATTATTTGTTCTTCTCCTAAATACTCCCCTCCCCCCCCCCCCCCCCCCCCATTCAATGTTGGGACATGTAACAACAATTACGCACAAAAACAATTTAGTTTTGTCCAAAATTGATCCATGGGGCGGGAGGGGGGGGGGGGGGGAAGACAAGTACAAGAAAGGTACAAAGTGGTAACCTTCCCAACATTTTTGACTATGATTGTAGCTGACAAATTTTAGCCTGACAGGCTCCTAAAAACCAGGTTCTTAGCCACAGGTTTTTACTGTATAGGTAATTACAGTGAGTTTATAAAGTTTAAATAAAAGCATGTCTCATCATTTGTTAACTAACAAAATTAATTTAGCTTGTTTTGAAAGCTCAGACTAAGTAGGAAACTGCATTTCATGCTTCACGGTACTATTCATCAAGATGATCCAACTAAAAGTTTTAAAAATTTTGTCTAAAAACACCATAGACCAAAGAAAACAATTTAATGTCAAATGTTAAACCAAACAATCAATTTCTGTAAGTTCATTTTGGCGGGGGAGTGATTACCTTAAGTTTGCCATATCTTATACCTTGAAAAGATGTTTCAGCTTTGCAGCTGGTTACGCCTAAATATTTAGATAGAAAATCTAGAAACAGAGCTGCCTGCCAGGGAAGCTAGTTAAACGCAAGACACATTATCCACTCTGATCACCCTTATGTTATTACCAAGCAGAAAAGTAAACACAGAGAACCCAAACCTTTGTACTCGTTGTGGATGATTCCACAAAATACTTTAATCAAATCGTCGTTTCTTAGCTGTACACAGTCAACAGAAAATTTCTAGAATAGATAATCTTGGTCGTGACATTAGTTGGTTCGATCAAAATAAAATTTTTCATAACCAAAAGAGTGTATTTTCGCGTTTTACAAGACTATCACGTTCTTGAAATTCCACAGTAAGCCTAAAATGTCCAAATTATACAGTACTATAACTTCCAGTTTAATCAACTTAAAAAATATGAAATGTTAGATCGATCAAAATCAAGTCGAATTTTAATCAGCATCAAAAGTGGGACATACGCTTTCAACAACTGTCACTTCCGTAAGATAATTTATATGTTAAAACAAAGTCAAAGAATATTGCTTTCCCTGTTTTATAATTTTCTGTTGCATCGAGATGCAGGAAACCTAAGCCAAGCGCAAACCTTTGCGATGAACAGTGCATGTGAGCTCAGATTTAGTAGTCAGAATATTTGTTTTGATCAATGAAAATGCGCCCGAAACGGTAAGCTACCACTTTCCTGCAACTAGGTGTAAGGTAAATCAAATTTATCCCTCTGCTTTTTAATTTTCTGTTGTGTACTGCTATACTGCGTTGAATTTGAACCACGCATAAAAATTCAAAATTTCTGTTTACAGTGTGTGCAGACCGAATGGCAGTCAAGTCGTGTCAATTCATAGCAGAAAAAACAACACTACCACAGACAAAAAAAGCTGCCATTTCTTCTTTCATCTTGACAACATTTCGCGGGGATTTTGCCTCTAAGCCAATGACTTTGCCGGAAATCGACCACGTGATTTTTGTCGCGGCGCATGCGTAGACATTTTTCGCCAGTGAAATGATGTATGAGACCATCGTCATAAGAATACTTCGTTTTAAAAATTATCTGGATACGGGTGTACGGGACCGCAGCTGGGTATGGTAATTATGTTTATTATTTTTACCTTTTTTATCATCTAAAAGTTGCTGCCTGGTTTCCTCTAGAACCTCCTTCATGGCTTTCACTGTTGTAAAATAACATGGTTTAGCTCTGAAGTTAGGAAAACGGTCACGTCACGAAAGCTTTTAACAAGCTCAAGAATGAACTACCACTGCTTGCAAATCACATGCTGCCTAAATAACTGAGAAACCCGCCCAAGCCACATTAGCCTGTTCGGGGTTCCGAGATAGTCGGGTCCGCGGCATTGAGAAAGCACGACAGGCTAAAGCGACATTGATTTAGTCCAAATAATAAATCACAAATCAAACTGTGGCCTAGAGGTCATTAATAGGCTGTTTACAGAGAGTTTTTGTTCTCCCCCCGGCCCCCTCCCCCCCCCCCCCCCCCCCTCACCATAATGCCATGTAAGATAGGCGTAGTGTCAAGTCCGACCTCTCGGTCTTCAGTGCGGCCCCTTGGTTTCAAATATACCAAGGGGGTGGGTGTCGGATGCTCATAGTCAGTTGGGTTTCTTGGGCCCGTCTCTTGGTCTTTTTATTACACAGAGGTAATTCAGTATGCCGCTGCAAAGTGCGTGGAACAAAAAGAAAATCACTGCGTACTCAGAAATACAGATCAAGTAGAATGCATTTTACTATAAGTTTTGAATTCTGTTGATGAGGGCTTGTTGTTGTGGGGGAAAATTGAAAAAAAAAAAGGAGAAATTAAGTCGATAAGAAGTCTTATTTAGAGGACTCTTTCCTCGCTCTGCACGAAGGAAAATCCTTGGTGTGGCCGGCCGGCGCTCAGTATTAACTGCGTGTTGTTGCGGCTATCCTTAGGTCAAGAGCAGGAGAAAAAGAAAAAGTAAAAAGAAAGTGGAATATAAACAATAATACAAGTTCTTTTATTTGAGAGGAGGAAGGGTTAATAGCTTAATAATAAACACAAAGAGCACATTTTCTGTCTTTATCTTAAATGCAAGAACGTGAGCAAAGTAGATTAGACTGTTTTTCTCGCAGATATAAAGTTTCTTTCCGTCAGCATTGTGCGTTGTGTGATTTATAAATAGCTGTAAATTAAAGGATCATTAAAATCTGATTCATCTCCGGTAAAAAAAATTGAAGCTCTAGAAAAGCAAATACACATAAAAAGATGGTTTAACATTAAGTACTGCACGAAAACGTTGCTTTACTTATTAAGAGCTCATGATCAGAAGATGACTGTATTTATTTTCTTATTTCTTATTTATTTTTGATGTTTTTTTTTATCTTTTGTGTTCGGTCCAGCCATCACAAGTGCTAAATGCGTGCCCTGAATCCAATGATCACGAGTGGGCGGATAGCTGAAGGAAACGAAAATTCAATTGCGAAAACAGTGGTCAGTTTCTACAGAAATTCTTCACATAGAACTAAATAATCAAAACAGCGCGCTAACGCTAAAAGTCTGTGAATGTAGTATAGAAAAAATAAAACACCAACAATGTAGATTTCGAAAACTAGGATAACACGATATGGTTGCTATAGTAGCAAACGTTTCTTGGCAACTGGTGTAAGAGATAAGACATTTATTTTTGACAAAAACTTGGTGAGTCGGAAAAACAGCGATTCCTTGTGACATTTTCCAAAATGCACACTGCAAAAGTGCTGCTGTCAGATTCCTCAAATGTCAATTAACAGAAAAATAACTTTTATTTGTTAGCTTATTCAATTCATCATTGTTGTGCGACATAGAAGAGCACTGAATAGTCTGAAATCAGAGAAGCCAGTATACATTATGTTTCTCAGTTAAATCTGCTTCCTACAAGTCGTGTCTGTTTCCAACTTCAGCGAGTAACGTAATAAGCGAAACTAGGCGAAGGAGAAGTTAAAAAACTAAGATGAATGTGCTTCAATTCTGTATCAGATAAAAATCAAAATCGTGCTATGAATTGATTTCTGCCGCAATTATCTACATGTAAAATAATACGTGTTACGTTTTTCCATGAACAGTCTCGGATATCAAAGAAAAATATTTGTCTATTAGCTGTACATAGAAGAGAACGATATCAACAGTTTTTATATCATATTCCGCAACCAAGTTGACGTATTGAACTGTGTTTCTTTGTCCTCTGAATTCCCAAACTTTTGGAGTTTAACAAGACTGTAAGTATTAACTGAACACAATGAACTACCCTCAATTTGTTACTGTAGCAAGAATATCGCTAAGAAATCATCCAGCATATAGTTGACAAAGTTTTTATTTTTACTTTGTGTTAGCAGATCGATTCGCTCGCGAGTTTTCCCAATTTAAGTGAAATTTATGATTTGCGTTTTTTAATATACATGTTGAGCACTTGGAATAATCGACAAAAGCTGGTATATGTAATAGCGTTGATCTAACTCATGGACAATGTGATCATTGAACGACGATGACCTCAAATTTTCTTTTGAACTTTGTTTGTTATCGCTTTCCAGCAAAGGTGTTTACTTTGTGTTGTATGCTCTATAAAAAAAATTGCCGTGAACATATTTGCATTGTAGGTAGGCTTGTGAAAGCAATACTACTGAGTGTACGAACTATCCCTTTAAACAATTAGCATTCATTTTCTTCCTCATAATTTACCATGCATCATCAGTATAAACTGCCTTTTGATTATGAAATATCAGTTTGTGGTTTATATTAAAGCACGGTAGTTTTAGCCTTTTCCTTTAAACTAAAAAGTCCTTGAATTAATGGCACTGAGGATAATCGACCATGGCACTTAACAGACGACTCAGTCGTTTCAGAAGGCGTTTCAGCCGCGAGTCTGCTCAGATTATTGAAAAGACAGAAGGCACATCGTGTCGCCGTTAACAGTCAGACATTTAAACCAACATAAATACTGCGGTCAATTTTCTCTAAAACGCAGCCATAGAAGCCCATTCAAAAATATTAGTATTAACTGGACAGGATGAAGGTTTTAATGCCTTAGGGTTTTTTTATATTAACAAGAGACTGCTTTGAGATTTGTATCAAGGGGTGACGCATCTGACGAATTTGATTTAAGAGGTGCAAAAACGAAATCATGCACCTTTATAACAGTTTGGGTTGTTTTCCCTCTTTGTTTTCCGCATCAAACAGAACCAAACGTTGATTTCATTTTTTATTCCTCTTTCAGTTTTTATAATAATAATAATAATAATAATAATTTTATTTATATAGCGCTAAAATCCAATAATTGTCCAAAGCGCTAATTTGGAACAGTTAGTTTTGTTTTCTTGTTTACCATCATCTTTCATTCTCCGAAAATTCAAAATTATACTTACCCGCCAGTGGCAAAGACACGGCTAATGTTAAGTTCCTTGCATTTAAAAACTTACAATAAAATAATCCAATTAAGGGCAACAGGACAACAACAGTTGAATGACAACTGTTGGAGGATCACAGTGAACGAAGAGATCGATAGGCCGTTCTTTGTTTTACTTTTCTTTTCCGCATTTGAAAATGATGTGTAGACGTCACCTTCTATCTTAAATATCACATTCCAATTAAACTTGAATCTCGCATTACAAATGTATTTAATGGTTTAACTTCTCACTAGCATAGTCTATATCGCTTGTCAAAAAACTTTGGTTAGTCTACAACACACGTTTTTCAAGAGAGTATTTCGCATTGCTTTCGTTTTAGTATGGCGGTCAGCACTAAAGAACGAGTGAACTTTTTTTCGTTGTTGCATTTCATTTCATTTACTCTCTTTTACTTTTGTGATGTCTGAAGGATAATTGCATTTCTACCTCCATTGATTCTTATATAACCATAGTGCACAATTTCTAGAGTGAGCTTTTTACAACCATATTCTTAACCAATTGCACAAATTCTGTAATGAGCTGAACTGATCGGAGTAGTGAAATTGGTTTTTTGATCTGTTTACCTAGCAACTAGTCCCAATGATTTCTTGACACCAAGAGACTCAACTAATAGTTCTAATGCATGTTGGTTTGGCATATTCATGAGATAAGAGCAAAGTTTCTAATCCCATGCATAGGATAAATCATAATCACTGTTTAGAAAGAAAAAAAATTGCAATGAATTGTCAATCTCAACAGCTGGTGTACGGAGTAATTTGTATTTCTCAGTGAGTTGAAAGGAAAAGCTTAATGTTATGTGGATGTATTGGGGCAAACAATCTGAGCAATTGTTTTAGTAAGTTTGATCCGAAAATCGTTACTGCACGAAAAGAAAACGCGGCTGGAGTCTGGTTTGCCCGGCCTTCGTGCAATTTTCTTGACAATTTATTTGATGTGTCAGTTTGTCGACACCGCAGTCAATTTTTCATTTACATCAGTTTTTTTAGCTTTATTCTCAATTTTTGTCTCTAAGCCATCGCTTTCGTACATTAATAGACTATCTTGAGTGTGATAAGCCTCGTTAAAATTATTCATCTATCTGACTAATTTATAGTTTTCGCTTCGCGTCAGACAGGGCTGGCAAAACAACATCTGAGAAAACACGACGTCACCTTCGTTTTAGTACTGGTGGTTTGAACAGCTGTTCACGAACAAAAATTGAAAATTTCAAGATATGATTTTTTTAAAATGAGTGTTGATGATTGTTTAGAAACCCATTAGAGGAAAAAAAAACAATTATATTCGAAATTTTTGGCAAAGCAGTCTTGTCAGTAAGAGCAATGATATCAGATTCATCCTATTTCACCGAAGTTCACAGTGTCTGATAATTTGAATCCCAGTGGATCATGGCCTGAAGCACTTCAACAGTTATAATGCTAAAATATTCTCGAGATACAAACTCACAGTTAACTGTCTGGTACTTTGATTATCAGTGTACGATCACAGGAAACCCAAGTACGAAATAGATTTATTGTCCTTTTAAACTAATGGCTATTACCCACTGAATTTGTCTTTCATTATACTTTGATCGAGATCTTGATTTTTAAAACAATAGATGAAAAAATAGATGAGGATCGTGAGCAAAATCCACGCCCGTACGTTGCTCCCGATTTTCTTGATCAATATGATATAATGAAAATCTAAAATTTGCTTTAGATCCTCTACATGAGTTATCATAGCCATGTCACTTTAAGACTTATTTATACCTGAATACAAATAGCTTATCTCAGTCGAACGTTAATCCAGTTGAAAAAAGGCATAAATTTAAGATGCAAAATAACATATACAGATTTTATTTTAATTGCTAGTTCCATTGTCTTACTTTACATTATCCAGGGGGACTTTTGTGTCTACTGAAAACTGCGAAATAGCATAATAAAGCTGGTATAGTTTTTAGTTTAGATGAAAACCGGAGACTTTAACTATCAAAAAAGGCCAACTTGCAAATTTTCTCTAACAAGTTTGAACTGAGAACTTATGGACGTTGTTTTAACTGATCATTTAAAACTGCGAAAATCGTAACGCAAACACAGCAAACGTTAAACAGAACTACTGAAAACAATTGTACTTTTATATTTGATAAAAATCTACATTCACAAAAGAAAACTGACTCTAAGCCATCAGGGTTCCTCAAACCGTAAAGCCGCCAAATAACACTCATACCGAAAAACAGAAAAACACAACGTCACCTCGATCTTCAACAACACAGCGTGTCACACTCTTACACGCAATTTGAGAAAAAGTTTTGAACATAAAGCTTATATTCGCCTACTGGGTAAATATATTTAGAGGAGAATGAAAATTAAAACCCACACCATTGAACTCAATATAGATGCTGTCAAGTTATTCTTTCAGTTTCTGACACGTTTGACCAATTGATCGTCAATCACTACTTAATATGTTAACGAGCTCGCGCATTGACGTTGTACAGCATAAAGAAACACTCATCAGGACTGGAAATCCTACAAAATGGATTGTAGAGAGGTAAGTCGCACTCATTTTATCACCAAATTGTATTCTTTGAAGTTTTCCCTTTCAAATGGAATATTAATTCTACATCATAAAAGCAATTTTGAAAGTGCTCCATATATCTAGAGACGATGGCTATTGAATGTTTTTCAAAAGACAAGAACGACATATTTGATTTTCCGCCAGCCCTTGTCTAATACATTTGTAAACAGGGAAGTGGTCAAGCGAGACTGTTTTGCAACGAGAATAACTCAGTTAAGATCAAATAACGTTGAACGATGTTAAGAAGTTACTTATCTATTAGTGAGCTTTTCACAAGGACACCCAACCGACTGTTTTCTGTATTAAAGGGCAATTCTGTTCAAGCTGAGAAGCAAATATTGCCTAGAATGTTCCATAGCTTTAAAGAACCGATATAAATTTCTAGATTGCAGTTCCATTCATGTATGATTTTCGAAGCTTGTCTAATAATTTTCTTACGAATTTCAGCCTAGTTTTAGCTATTAAAGAAAAAGGAAATCTTAAAGTTTTGAATTTGAAAAGGTAATGGAGAGAGGCCAGAAGATCAGACAAACTCTCACCTTCGTTAAGCTTTAAATTGCTTAATTCAGTCCAAATCTGCGGGGAAATAATTCTGAAGCCCTTCTAAATATAATTCAATAAGGCTCTGACGGCGTGAGTTACCCTGGATGACCGAACAGATACAAATTTTATTGTAGGTTTTCAAATGACGTCACTAAAATTCAAAATAAAAAACTATCGATAAAACCGATATTTTACTTTCACGATGCATTATAGCAGCTGAAAACTAATTTTCATACAAAATTTTCGTTTAAAAAGGGTTCTTGGTTTTGTGGAGTACGCTTGAATTTCTAAGCTTTTGCGAGGCGCGGCATTTACATGACGGCCAAGAGAGCTGTCATGTAGGTTAAAAAAATGACTTATTTCAGGAACGTTTGCTATCTAAACAGTTCATGTATTAGAAAAATTATTACTTTAATGTTTATGAGTTTCTCGAAGAATGAATTCACGCTTTTGTAGCAAAACTCGGTAACAGATCTTTCTGTTGGTTTCCGTCCGCCATGTTGGAGCTCACCCAGATGAGCACCAGCATGGCGTCTCCATACAAATCTCTATAATTTTGGGTAAAACATTTCTTCGGATATCTCGTATACGAAATATTCCTCTGACTTGAATCTTGGCGAGGGTCTTTGTATATGTACCTCCTTTCATTTCCCAGATTCTGAACTTTATCTATTGAACGGTTTTGAATTTTATTTTGATCTATATTGAATGGCGTGACACTGAAAACCAGCAATAGCGCCGCTTGGCAGTGCATTTCAGTAGAGATCCAAAAGTACTCTGAATAGCTTACACAGCGTTTTCAATTTGCCGTGAAGTTTAGATCGTTAAAATACAAATTTAGTATGATAAAAAGGAAGCTGTTTGTTGTTAAAATGTGGATCCAACTGATGCGGTTAGTGTGGTCTGACAAAACAGCGGCATTACAGTAACGTCGGTTGTGGTAAAATAGCTTCTTATTATGACAACTGGCCCCACGGGTGATATTGTCAACCTGCAAACAAAAGAGAAATTGACAAATATTTAATCATTTCGCTTATATTAAAGCTTTTCTTAGGCCATTTGCTGTTGAAATTGCATAAATAGAATTATTAAAAAGCCAATGTTTGAAACTGGAACGTCGCTCCACACGCGCCATAACGAGGTGGGTAAAAATTAAGCTCTTTAAGGAACTAACCGAACTTCATATTCCTTATGTAACCCTTATTAATGAAATATCTGGAAGATTATTTCCCGGCAAACACTTCATTCACTATTTTTAGGTATGACCAGGATGCTATACTGGGAAGGTGAATTCAGTGATTGATTACAATCTGAATAATTATATTTGAAAGACTTTAGTTTTTCCCATGAAATCATGATAATATTTTATAATGAATTTTTAAAATATTTTAGTTTTTGTTGTTTAAGTACTTTACAGGCTTCCACAAATTGAAAAATTAAAATCTGCGAATCAGTCTCTTGTTTTAACGAGAAAATAAGAGCTCGAAAGAGCGAATAGTATCATGGTAAAATAAACTGCGTCAAAAATGTCAGCAAAAGACACGACGAATTGAAGATTGCTTGATATAGCTTCATCATGTGAACGATCTCTTAAACATCCGGAACACGGAATCAGATGGAAAAAACCTTTGTCGTGTTTGCCATTATAAGCATCTGATTGAAATATCTAACTTCAGAACTTTTTTAAAATACGCTTATTAAAAAGTATAACTAGGCTTTAGTTTGTAAATGTAGCATCAAAATAAATGGGGAGATCGACTGCCTCGAATTCACTAATCACGCCATGATGAGAAACATTTATTTATTAAAACTTTATCTTCTGAAGTCTTCAAAAGTCTTCAGCTCTAAATTGCCATGACTAATAAATTTCCATTTTGAAAGATAACAACTGCAAAAGTACTTACCTACTAGTATATAAATAGGGAATGAACACTGATTTATCAATGATATTTTCATCGCTTATCGGATACGATTAAAATGTAATTTAATGTTTCAAGGGTATACCTCCTGAAACAAATCTCTCTTTTCATCAGGAAATTCATAATGGCTACATTTATATCTCATAACACGAGTGGAGCAATTAATGAAATTTGGAAAATTTTCATTTTATTTAGTAAACTAGAAGCTGATTCCTAGCAAAAAAAATGTATCCAGTTTGTAAGGCAGTATATTACATTTCAAACAAATAACATAAAAAAAATTGCTCTTACTTGCCAACTTGTACTATTAGCTAAAATAAACTGGATTATTAACATTCATCATAACAGCGCCAAGGCCTCTAAAGAGCTTAATAGAACTTAGCAGCCTTTTTTGTAAGTTCAAACAGACAGAGAAAGAAATTATCCAAAAAGGCCTAGCAAGCCTTGACTATTTATTTTGCCGGGGAACAAGTATCCACACATAGCGGACACCGTTACGGTTAATGAAAATACGTATAGCTTCCGAGTACATCCAAAACTGATCCTTAAACCGCAAAGTACTGAACAGATGTCTGCGAGACATAACTATTTTTTGACAGTTAAATTGTGTTTGGCTTGAATTGGCTAAAGAATAAAAAAAAGATAAATTAAATTTACTTCCAATCACAAATTATGGCAGTATTTCTAAATCGCTTACTCTGGAGGTCATAGTTTCAATTGCCTTTCGCTTATCGTCAAAATGTTGTAGCCAATTACGTGAGACAAATTACAAACGCCAACTCATCGTCACATTTCGGTGAAAGCAATGAAATTTTGGATGCTAAGTTTTATAACCTGATACTGACTGATTTACCATAAATATCAGTTGTTACAAAACCTTTTCAGCGCACATGTACTAACGGTACCAGATAGTTTTGATTCCTTAATTGAACATCGCCATTGACCTAGAAAGTAAACAGATCGTTCCTTGCTATTAATAGTAAATGTTATGCATTTAACTCAAAACTATCAAATTGAACTCTTTTGAATAAACAGAGCCCAGTGCTTATACCAATAAGCATGTTATTGCGTTCATGGGCAGCTGGATTCATTATGAGAGAGCCGGCGATAACCCAGTTATGGTAGTGCTCGTTCAACGAATAAATTCGGCATGAACACTTTATAAAGGTTGCATCGCTGGGTCACAATACGAGGTAGCTTATGGGGAAGTGCAGTTGTACGTTACATCTTCAAGCGAGAAAATCAGCCGGCAAAATTTTTTTTCTCACACCGTTATTACTTTTTGTCACCATTCATTATTTAATTATTTAGGCCGTGAACACCGAGTTGCCAAATATTACAAGTTTGTTGCTCAATTGGACTCAAAATGAATACATGACTCAGTGGACAAAATATTAAAACCAATATCAAATTGATTCAGAAAACTCTTGTATGGAGAAGTGTTCCTTTCAATCAACACACGAAACACGAAACGTTCGTTCTAATTCCAAAGTCTCCAAAGAAGATATCTCTTTCGTCATCCAGCATGAATCATTTCTAGGCAACCCTTCAGGTAATTTTTCACCTGATTGAGTGATAGCCCAAAATTACTAAAACGCAATAGAGTGGCAACGCATGGCACATATTTGTTAAATAAATACTCTTTTTTTTTTCGCAAGTCTAATATAACTAGCGTAATTATATTTCCTTTGTCCTGTTCATATTTGGTAAATAAAACCCAGTTGTCTGTCAGTTTGGTATATTAATAAGTTTAATTGCCCTAAAGCTGGCTCATGTTTTGTCACCAAGATTAACAAGGGAAGATAAAGCGAGCAATTTGGTAATTTTGTGTTTCTACTGTTTTGTTGTGTCATTATTGGTGTGTTCATGTAACTAAGCTGAAAAAATGAAAGTCAAAGCGGATTGCAGAAGCAAATTGTACCCAGAATTTACCTTTTGCTAATCTTGACACCGTGTTGTCCTTTATAGTCTTTATCATGATGGAAAAATGCACAATTATAATTCTACGATTTGAAACATTCTTTACATCTGCCTTTAAGTTTATCTGAACTTCTTTGAAAAAAGCAATTGTTATCATCCCTTACTACACCTTCACAACAAAAGCAAACGTAATATACCCAGTTAGCGACCCAAAATAAACATCTTTCATATAATTTTGTTTTTCCCATTTTGTGGTTACCCGATAAAACCTTTTATTGAGATAAACTAAGGATAAATCGGCGGCGAATTAAGTTATTGACAGCTGCTTTCATCGGGAAGTAGTTTCCCAATGGGAACAAGGAAAAAGGAAAACTATTCCAACGCAAATTTACTAGATAAACAATCCAAGCCTATTTATAACATAAGTCGTTTCCATAATCAGTCCCACATCGACAGGTCTTGCTCATCGATCTTGAAATTCTGAATTTTAACGTCGACATATGATCACGGGGAAGCATGAAGTGCGATAGTTTAATCATGAAATGTTTCTTACGTCCCTTTGCATTGATACCATGTCCTCAGGTAAAAAATAAGGATAATAGACAAAAAAATGTAATGCCCCAGTATCTTCCAGTATCTCCACTTAAAATTTTAACCCACTGCCAGCCGGAAACGTCAATTTGTCAACATATTAAGTGCTAATATTCATGCATCCCTGTCTTTCGTTCTGAACAGGACTGACTGATCAACAATATTTGAACTGTGTGGATTATGTTAGCATGTGTCTTGCAGCGCAGCCTCGCTGGCTCTACATTCAATATTCCTACAAGTTTTTGTTCTTTCTCTGGATTTTTACTGGATGTAGTAACTCGGTCAGTGGAAACCCAAGCATAGCGATTGTTACCAAAGCTAGATGCTATGCAAACTGCTTGACGAAGGTGAGTCACCTTTCAATATTCTTTCTGGGAAGGCGGCCGTTTTAAAACGATCTTTGCAATGCTGTCTTTGAAGTTGAACAGTGTCCCTTATCGGTTTCTCGTAGTTTCGAACAAATCCGCTACTGTCTTAAAGACGATGCCATGAATATTATTTTTACTTCAATGGTTGATTTTGAAAGAAATAATAGCCATCTTCAATAAGTTGAAACGCACAAATTATCTAATTGATTGCCCAATATCAAACAATTCCAGCCGATTTCAATTTGGACACGTTTTTTCATTCCAGTTTAAAATTGTTGCTTATCTGCATAGTCTTGTCCCTTTCTCTAATGACCTTTGCATCGAAGCGTTTGATGGAAGTCAGAGAATATGGTTGATTTATCGCCTGGTAAAATAAAACAATTATGGAATGTAACGAATCAAGCTGTAGGGCCTGATTCGAAGGAACATGCAAGAAGACTGACGATCGCGAAGATAACCGGATGCAAAATAAATACGACTTCCCAAAACAAAGAAAACTCTCGTTATCAACTTTATATTTATTCCATAGCTCTGCTTCAAGTAGTGATTTAAACGTGTTTTTTATGAATCAGGAACAAAGGAGATTATGACCTTTTTATAACATTGCAGTTCTAATCACAAATTAACAGTTATAAGTTGGCAACAATTTCATATTGCTAAATTATTGCTCTTTCCTACTGGACATTAATATATTAGCTCATATTGTACAAGGTCTTTTTTAGCGGAAACGGTTTCTCTTTTCAACTGCCGGTCTTAAATTGTAAATAAAACTTGAAATTTCCTTAGGTTTATCAAAACACTGCTGACTGACTGCTTAGCACTTTGCCCTCATTAACATATTACTGTGACAGGGTATAATTAATTATACTCAGAAGTTCAAAGGGAATTGCGGAACGATATCAGCCAAGATATGACTCAAAACATGTTAAGATATGAAATATTCGTCTACAATAAGGGTCTGGTAGTTTTTAATCGTCAAAATATATCTTAAGCAAATTGAATTTTAATCGAACAAAGAATAATAAAAAATCACAAAAGAAGGCAATCAAAACTCAATTCAAAAAAACAATTTTTGTTTTCAATTTGGCATTTTGTTGTTGTTTTTTTAAGCCGGTCTAATTTTGGTCTGAAAAGTTAGTTTATGATATGGATATTCTTGAGGTTTGAGCCTAAAGCGAGAATGAATCTTTCAAGTTTAGCCTTTTCGCTCCCCTAATTACTGAAACTAACACCAGTTCTTTATTCGCAAAATAGAGAATGACGGAATGATTTTAAAATTTGGTTATCACTCAGTTTCCATACAGCTCTATGTGGCGTGTGATACGAAAGACAAAATGTCGCATATGTACATAACATACCCTGAAAAGGCAATTCTCGAGGTTAAATTAGGGTGTTTCGATACAGTTTTTCAGACCCCATACCAATATTTTTCAGTCGACGTAAAAGTGATTTTATATATCCTCGTAAGATCGCTATAAAATCCTTACCACTAACTGACTTTGGATTAAATTTTGTTAAAATCGATAATTGATATTACCATGAAAACGATAAGCAAAAAAGCCTTGAACCCAGTTTTGGGTGAAAAATTTAACATCGGGAACTCAAGTACCTAGTAGTATTTGGCAAACAAACTCCATGAGAAAAAACAAAAACTGTTAGTGTATCCAAATAAGACGCATATAAATTTCAAATCTTATATTCTCAATAAACGTGAAAGAATGAACGAATAAGCGAATTCTAAATGACTCAAATCACTCTAAAAAAGCTTATGGGATCAAAAGAAAATTCCCTTGATCTTCCCGTGAGCGACTAGTACCCAAGATGCGAAGAGTCAGTGGTTTCTTACGGAAAGTGATCACTTACGAGAGTCGGGCCACAGGGGTTCCCTTCCAAAGAGAAGATCCCCAATATACACCTTCTTTTGGATCGAAGAGTTTCAATTGCATGCAATTTCTAAGTGACGATATTTAGTTCCACGTTCTCACTCAAGGTTTTTCACATACTCTGAGTCAGTGAACTCAGTATACACAGGCAAGCGGTCGCTTGGAAACATATAAAACAACCGTCAGCCCAAAAAGTGGCCATGCACAGTCGCATACAACAGATGGTCGCTCAGGCAATGTGCTTACTATAAGGATTGTAGACAGGGAAACTTTGTGTTTTTGATAGGTGGTCGCTTACGAGAGGTTCTAACTATAGGGCGCCGGCTGGGAAAGTTTTGTTGTTTGGGATAGGTGCTCGCTTACAAGATGTGGTCGCACACGGGACTTTCGACTTTTGATCATTTCGTGGGCGACGGACTAAGACTGTCAACCATCGTGCTAAATTCTCTCATAGATAGCTAGTGCTCTATTCGCCAGTACTTATTATAAGCGTTAGAAACAAAATTACGATATCTGTTTGGCGTGATTTTCATGATTAAAGGTAATGAATCCTAAGCCATAAGAAAACTAAAATAGTCCCTGGTTAAAGTTTGTTAAGCTTCGTGTTATAACCCATTCCTCTTTAATTTGTTTTAGAATCCAGCGAGCAATGAAACTGAAATTCCTTGTCAAACAAATGACTGTAAAGAAGTAAGTAGCATTATTTTCATTCAGTGAAGTTTAAAATAATAACACAATTCAATCTCATGGGGTTAAGGAGGGTACAAAACATCGAAAAACACTTATAATAGGTGAAACCACTATTTAACATTATTATTCATTCAAAATATTTCCCCGATTCTGATTGGCTGAAAGCACACGCATAATTCACCATAACCAGCTACTGATGACCAGATTTGGAAGAATTTGCGTTTAATGAACCGATGACGTCAAAAGTGCAGCTTTCTTGCAGGTTAGAGATATGATTGACATTTTTACTCACCTGTTTGCAAGATTGAGTTGCTTTGGTTGTGAACTTGAAAAATAGCGGACATTTCACTCGTTTCAAGAGTAAGAACTAGGCGAAAAAATAGCTAAAAACATGGTAAGAACAGCGCCCAAGAAGACAATTAACTCGAAGGGCGACATCTGCTATTGGGAGAATGTTTGCGGAGCTGAACAACCCTAAACGTTCACTATCGAAGATGAACTTAACATCGATGGATCGATGGAGGTAAACATGTTTTAGCTATGTTTTTAAACTAGGAATTATTTTGAATGAATAATAAAACGATTATTGAATTCGGCTTTCGTATCATATGAAGAATTATGGAGATCTCGGGGGGTGTTATCCGCCTCGGCCTACGTACGGCTTCAACGGATAACACTCTCCTCGATCTCCGTAATTCTTCGGAGATACTCAGCCTCATTCATTAATTGTTAAATATTCATTTTCTATCCTTGATATTTGTACACTTTCTTTAATTTTAGTGCTTAGGTCCATGTGGATCATCTGATTCTGATGAGGCAGCGTGTAAACAGACCTGCGTAAGTGCCTAAACCTTTGGAAATTCCTGGCGTTCGTGTGCACCACACCTGTGCCAGTTTACTGTAAATGTTCAGGTCATTTGTCATTTCACACCAATTTCAATTCGCCGTTTTCTAATTGAATTTGTTTTGTATTTCAGAGAGCGTCAAGCAGCTGTCTTGAGAGCTGTGAGTTTTTAACCAAGGTTAAAAACTTCGCTTCAGTAACAAATGGAGATAATTCCTCTACCCCAACCCCAGGAACACCTTCAATAACAAACCGGAGTTTGACCTCCATCAGCTTGAAGTGGGAGGCTGTGCAAAATACGACTGGTAGCCCTGTTTACATGATTGAAATGGAGTTTTCGGATAGTGGAGGAAACTCTTTTTGGCCCGTCTATTTGTCGGAGGTAGATTGAATATAGTCTATCGTTTTTGGAACGCTTGCTCTCGATCGATCTCTCGCTTGTAGACATTTCTTAGACGTTGTTATTAGCCAACCTAATTTATGGCGTTTCCTAGGTGTTTGTTATACCAGAGGCCACAATATCATTCCCAAGTCTTTGCGCTTACGTCAGGTCAGCTCCATTACGTTCAGTCTACAGTCCAGTATTATTCAAGTTTAGAGTGGCTGTCCTCACCGCGAACTCATCTTTAAGCGTTGGGCAACAAACGGTGGAAACGAGTAAGTAACATTAAAAGCTGAATAGTATTTTATGGAGTTGCTAAAATAGATCTTGATTCCCCTGGTAAATGATCAGTTGCCATTCAAAGAAATTACCCCGTCTTGTTCACTTTGTCGAATCATAAACAAACATTTGGACGTGGCAGTCAGGCTTTTAGTCTCAAATCTTTAGTTTAAAGGCTGCATTTATTTACGTATAGCACAAGGGATTGAGAGAGAGGAGGAGTTTGATTGTCTTAATTTCGGGTACCTTAAATTTTGTTTTGAAAGGAACAAAGGAGAAGTAATGCTGATAAAGAAAGTGAATTAACTATTCATCTCCTCTTCGTGAGACATTTTTTTTCACTAAATCTATGGTGCAGGAAAGTGGTTTGTGTTAATATTAGATTTATGAAAATGTGAAGCTAAAACAGCCTTTGTCCGTCCTTTTTTGGTCGTCCCAAAACTATAGCCAATATAAAAAGTAAGAGTGTGACCATCGTTTTCCTTCTCTTCCCTGCCCCCTTCCCTTCTCCGCTTTCTGTCCATTTTTTCTCCCTTAATTCTTCTCGTCCTTAATTTTCCTGCTTTAGTGAGCGTGTACTTAGTGCGGCACTGCAAAACTTTCGTTTTGACCTTATTTCAGTCTTTATGTTCGCTAGCTATGTTTTGACGCTTGGACGTACACGGAAAGTCATACCCGCCACCGTGGTACAAAGGGAGGGGGGGGCTGATGGAACCCCTTCCTAGTGTTAATGATATGTTGCTGTATTTCGAAAATATTTTATCTTTACTGGAAAGCCTTTGATCTTCCCTACAAGACGAAGTATATTTTATCGGTGGTGGCGATGCTGGAAGCTTGTGACGTCACCAATTATGGTCGCTATCTTGGCCGCCATTAGAATTAGAAATCCGGTAAAAACGGCGAGAATTGGTCATTTTTTGTGCTTGACATTTAGAATAACACATAAATAAGTAATAATTCGCTTCATTTTATCCACAAGATTTATTTTTATCGTTGAAAGAAGCTGAAAAAATATGCATTTTTACGTAAAAAATCATTCTCATTCTCTCTTGCTGCTGCTTATGACCTCATAACTCGTAACCATAGTAACTGACCATAACTTAACTTGTCTCAAAATGCTCGTGAGGGATAAACGAACAGCTACTGAAACTTCACGAGCTTATGTTTAATCGTCGAGAAAAAGACAGAAAAACCTTAGAGACGGCTTGGCATCCTGCCCTCCTTGTACGTCCAAGGGTTTTAAAAACCTCTGGCTAGATGTTTCCAAAGAATAATTGCCAATCATTTGAAAAGTGCCATCGGTTTTGGATCATTTTTTAAAGATCAGGCCACAGATCAGCAGACATTATTGAAAATCATCTAGCATCTTGGAGAACCATGAAACATTTGTTATTAACTAAGATTATAACAGCCATGAAAAACTAGGAGCATGACAACTATTTTGATTTTTGTCCTCTCCTCTTCTTTAAGTCGATCGTCCCTCTTTCTGTTTCCTTTCCTTTGTTTAACATGTCAGGCTTGTCAGATACCCAAAATAACGTTTTGCCATCCGTGTGGTCAAATTGCTGTAAATTCTTGGTTGCGGCGAGAGTTAGGTATTTTTATTGGTTTAATATAGGCTGTATCTTTGTAAGCGACTGACCCCTCAATTGTATTACAGCTCTTGTAAAGCCAGCACCTGTCACAAATGTGACTTTGGACAGTCTAGTGTATGATCCTGCCACTGTCAATGATCGTGATAGAATCATATTGACTGTATTCTGGATTCCCCCAAGCGGTGGGTAATAAAAAAATAGAATATGTGTCGTTAAAAAACCAGGGGTACTCCCTATAATAGCCTATATGGGGAGGCTCTATCCGAAAAGTGTGCCTTTTTCAGGGTTCGGGATAAGACGCGCCTAAGAGCCCATCGTCGGATTTTGGTTTATTAAGAGTTAGGTATATCACAAAGGTGCTATTTTCAAATGGAAGGTATACAAAAGGGGTACCCTTTCTGTCAAACATCATATAAATAAGGGTAAGGGGTTGGACCCTGGGGCGGAGCCCCCTCTTATAAAACTTGTTGAGTAGGCTAAGAACAACAACTTGTTGACTGGGATAAGACCACTTTTTATTTCGCGCACGGGATTCTTCATCGTAACGTGTAGACTTGCACTATTTTTACTTCCATTGAAATCAAGAAAAGGATTTACTTTTTAGAGTTTTATGTTATCAAGACTAAAAAATCACGTAGATGAGAATCAAACACGAGGCAGAACCCAAAAGAACAATTCTGAATTCCAACTCAGAACCCTCCGCACTCTAATCGGATGCTCTGAGCAGTAGAGACTCTGATGATGAGCAAGGGCATTTCTGTCGCTTATGGCGTACGACTGCGTGACTGTGGTGCATGGGTTTATGTGGTTGATGCTCATTTACATGATTGTCTAATCTATCACTATCTACATCACCAAATAAACGCCATCTATTAATAATTATCTATTTGACTATTTGATTAAATCCATTTTGTTCTTTAATTTAGATTTTGATTGAATGAATATCGACGCAAAGTAAGAAAATAAGACACATCCATCGAATGGGGGGTGCTTATCACTCGACGCGTTAAGCAAAGGGATGAAATTGTGCTCCCGCAAAATCATTCCCGGCCCTCAACATGGCGTTTTACTGATCAAGTTAATTTTTGAATAACCCGCTCATTTTTTTGTGCTGCGGGTTCGGCATATCGAGCTAAAAGAGACAGAAATTATATTTAGCGCAAGGAGGCCTAGATACCCAAGCTTCAAATTTACTGGGTTTAATTCCTTTATCTACTAGCCTGTTTTTATGTCCTTTAACATCGGTTAAATTAAATGGAAAGATAAAAAAACATTCTAATACCCATATCAATAAGAACTAATTAAGTGCTAAATAAGGACTTATTTTAATAATAATAATCAGCGCTTAAAAATGGAAATATTTCATTTTTTTTAAATTTTTTTTCCTGAGATAGTTCTAAAACTGAGCGGGACTTAATAAGTAATGGTAACAGGACTGAGTGGAGTCCAATTCGGTCTGTAATCATAGGAGTGATTAACAAAATCGGACGACCGCGTAGCGGGAGTCCGATTTGTTTAATCATGAGTACGATTACAGACCGAATTGGACGACACGAAGTTCTGTTACCAATTAATCATAACTTTAACAAAATTTGTGATATATTAGGCTCCTTTTTTAAATCAAGACACAAGAAATTCCGAGATTTTTTTTCTAGCCGTGAAAAAAAGCAATTTAAGCGCGCGCGTGATGGCGCGTACTGTCCAATTACCTGGGCATGACGCGTACTGTCGTATTTAACTGTCCTTGAAGGCTGAAATCAGGGCAGTTGATAGCCAATCAGATTTAAGAATTTTGCTATAGTTATGATTAGTCTGATAACTAGCTAAGTTCGAAAAATTGTGTCAATTAATAGAATCAATTCGTCAAAATAATGTTTTATAGATAATAAGCATCTCATTACAAAATACGCCGTTAAGTGGGAACTGGATCCTCGCAAGTGTAACAGTAGGGAATCCTTCTTGAATAAAAATTGGGAAACTGCTGGGGTAAGTAATTTCCACCACCTCATTATTTTCTAAGTTGAAACGTTTTGAATTTTGAAAATAGTAGATTTACATTTTTCCAGTAGATTGATACGGCAGTATGTGTACAAACCATGCCAAACGGCATTACTCAAAATTAAGTTATAGTTGTTTTTTGTTTCTCTCTCTTTCTAATTTTTAGTATTGGTCAAGCGTGTTGAAAACGTGAAGTTAGAAGGTTCATACAAAGCTTGACGTTGCTCCATTTCCAAAAATGATGTAAATCACCTGTAAAAGGTTTTGCCCCCGCATTTGACTTATTTTTCTCCACAATGACCCCTTTACCTTCCAAAATGACTTCGACTCCATTCGGGGAGGAAAATAAAGTGTTGAAGGTTAATTAACTCTTCATGAAAACCTTGCTAAGATCTAAATTGTTACCACAGAGTCAAACACTGTATAAACAAATAATAATTATAGCTAGACAAAACAACACAAGAAGATTTTTTTCACTCAGCTCCATTTACATGTGATTCACATATATAAAGAAAAACATTTCAAACAAATAAATACAATTACGTAAGTGAAGATTAAAAATTGTAGTCACTAGATAAGGAGCGAGTTGGGATCATCCAAAAAGCTAAGGCTAATCTAGTGGATGACCTCCAAAATACAGTTACGCACAGAATAATAGAATAATATCATTTTTTTAATAAAAAGTAATTCTTTACGCTAAGATAGATAAAAATTAATTACTCAATTATTAGCTATTGTAACTTGGATTTCTTGTCGGGCATGTTTCCAACTAATAAAGAACGAAGAAGGTCCGTATCTAGCATAGAATAAATACTAATTGTTAGCATAAAATGAAAAAGAAAGAAGCTTTGAAAAGTACGTCCGCCATTCCCTTGCTTTCATAAGGAGTTGCTCAGATGCGGGGCACATTTACACCCAAAAATCTAAGAAAAATAACTCATTTCTCCGTGTTTGCAGCCGGATAACAATTTTTCAGGAAATGTGTACTCTAAAGCGAAAAGATGTAATCACCATCTTGTTGAGGTGAGTAAATAGATGTTAACTTCCTTGCATAGCAAGGGCCGTAAGGCCCCTTGCTTAAGAAAGGTTTATAATGTTGCCGAAATTCGCATCGTGCGTAGAGCGTGCGTGGATCGCACAGCAATGCAGAAACACTAGTCGGCTTTATATATCTAAGTAACAAATATCATGGCCTCCATGTGATAACATCTTTCTTTTTAAACATCGTTATTTATGGGAGCCATCTAGCATTAACTTAGAGAGATTTTTATTCGTGCTCCTTGAGCCGAATTTCTGTAAAAGGTTCAGAAACTACTTGTAAATATCAAAATGACAGCTTCGTGTCAGACAAATGTGTAATATCAAATGTTAAAAGCAACAAAAGTAGACTTTTAGAAACTGTTAGGCTGACTAATTTTAAAAAAGAAAACAAAATTGGCATCCGTTTAAATCTCATTCGAGATTGTTCATCCGCGTCTCCTTTTGTATTTGCTGTGTTAATTATACCTTTTTCTTTTAACCTTTTGAGCGGTTAATTTAGAGTTCCACTCAATTTGGTGGCACTTCCCACTACACTGTTTGAATTTTGATAAATTCTGTGACACCACTCCTTTAATGGGCTAAATTCGCAGACGCGAAAAAACATACTTAAACATGATGAGTTTAACTTACATTTGCTTTTTTTTAGGTTCGTTCGATGATTGGCTGTAGTGCGAGTGATAAGGCAACATTAATATACACCTATCCAGGTAAATTGTTAGGGCGTTAGTGATGATCATGTACATGAAAAACATTGAAATAAAATTAAAGCATACGATTTTTTGAGCTTTTATACCTTTTTATAAAGGTGAAAAATAAACCTGTTTGAAAAGTCCTAAGTAAATAACCGACAGTCCTTTAAAAAACTAAAACAGAATCGTTTCAATGACTTTACTGTACACTCAATACCTGTGTCATATTTTAGCAGTCAAAGTGTACTCCTATTCTTACCCAACGATGAAACCTACAGCTGATAAAATGGTAGGAGGGTAAGGATAAATCGTTGTAGACTAAAGTTTTATGCCTTTGTTCATCTTTTTACAGGCTGTCAAAATATAACAAATTTTCCCAAAAGTGAATGCTACAAATGTAAGTTTTACAATAGTTTACCATTGCTTTATAGACATTCATCAGCATGTAGATTACGTAGATTACGATTTTTAGCTGACATACTGAAATGACGCTTGTTTGTGAAGTCGAGAAAATATGACTTTTTTTCAAGCAGCAAGAGTATTAAGTAGTCCTTTATTGCGAGGGTCGAACAACCATGATTTATCTCTCAGTGAGTCCGACCGTAGTTCCGTACATTTAATCTTGACTTTTCATTTAATTATATACTGGTATAAAGTTCTGATATCCTTTTTGGCATTGCGTTCACACTAAAAGTAGTCCTTTGGATGGCGGAGGGGTATCTGTTTACTTCAAAAATGCCGTGAATAGACTGGCGCGTGGCTAGCGCTATTGAAGCAAGAGGATTAAGCGAACCTCGTGTCGGACAATTACAATTAGATTTAGGTTAATAAGATAGATTGAACACCATAGGAAGATATATATAGAGATGCTCATATTTTGAGCGCTACCACTACGTCATACTCTGACAAATTAAAGGGCTAGTATTCAACTTTCAGTCAGGAGCCCATTAGGTTATGGGTTTCTGTTCTAGTATATCTCCCATGTGGTCAATCTCCCTTATTGACCTGATACATTAGATAATTAACATAACAGTAACATGAAAACATTATTGTTATATAATAATTTAATCATCCGTTTCTTTTGATGAAATACGTCAAGTAATTCCTGATCATTATGTTACATGTTTAGTTGATCCACCAGAAGCACCAATAGAAGACAGGGTAGTACACAATATCAGACTCTCTCCGTTAACAACCCAAGATGATTATAGATTCCAAGTGAATATCGCCTGGGATCCACCAGTATACCCTTACAGGAACGTGACAGGGTACTATGTTTGGAAATGGAAAGGAAACAAATTTTCAAGTTTCCACCGTCCGGTAAGCGTTGACAAATTGATCACTGCAAACGGTGATGATTTGATTTTGTCAACTCATAACCACTATGATGTGAAGTATATGATATAATTCATAACCTCTATGTCTTCACTTTTGCACTGCACGCTGTGATTAAACGATCTTGCATGGCGCAAATTAATTCCCTCAAGATAAGTGCAAAAAAGGACGCATTCGGTGGTCCTTTGAGTTAAAGAAATCATGTCCATTCACACAAAGCAAAATTCTGCAGAAAATTATTATCTATTCATTCCATATTTTAAGTAGTAAGTAAGTATATTGTTGCATTATTATTATATCTTCATCTTCAAATTTCCGAGTACTTTTCTCATCAAGAATCTAAGAAACATAACTTTACCGAAAAAATACCTGTATACAGTCAAACCTCCACTAACCACTTCTCCGCAACGGCCATTTTTTTGGCGGACAGTCCATACATTGACTCTTGTTTAAACCTCTCTACAATGGCCAGTTTCTTCTGCCCCCAAGTTGGCCCGTTGTGCCGAATTGCAAAACGGTTAGCCAGATGCACAAAGGAAAGAAAAAGGTTATGATTCACGTGTTCTTTGGATATTTGAGTCACAGAGTTTCTAATTATGTATTTGATTGATTGCAAATTATGTTGAAAAATAAATCTTTTAACGGGGCATTCTAGTTAAAAGCATTGTTTTTCATTTTATTTCCGCCCTTTTTCTTACATCTAGCTAATATTTCATGCATTTAAAAAATGACTCCATTAAGTTGTAGACCTTGGTTCAATGATTTTCTGAGAATTTTTTTATATCATCCGTCTAATATTTCTTTTATATATAGAAATTCGGGGGGGGGGGGGGTATGCTTAAAATCTTAGAAAATTACAAAAACAAATAGATTTAGGGGTTGTTAAAAATTGAAATATGAAGAGAATAATAAACTCAGATAGTCCACCACCAACTGGTTTATGTGAATATTTTGCAGTTATTTTTATTTTTCCTTTGTTTTGGGATATGGTAGTGTCACAGTTAATGAATTTGAAACAAAGGAAAAACAAAAATTAACTGAAATAAAAATTACCTTTATCATATACCTTTTTTACCCTAATATATTTCCTTCTCAAATAATCTTCATTCCCCTCCCCCCCGCGCCTTTACCACCAGAAAAATAACCAGAATACCCCTTTAATGCCGACTATTATATTGCAGGCGGGTCCTAGCTTGTTATTAAAGGATCTACGACCTGGAACAACTTACAAAATTGAAGTAAGAGATCTTAGTTATAAGTGTAGCGTGTTGATGACTGTTTAGATGGGAAGGCTTAGGATTTTAATTGATTTTTTTAAACATTGTTCAACAGGTCAGACCAAGCTTTCTTAAGAACCTTCCATCATCGGAAAAGAGATCCATCTATTTTACTACTCCTGGTGAGCTCATTTATTTTCAAGTAATAAGAAACTAAAAGTGTATGCATGTAGTTAGCAGCAAAACAATAATTCAATATGTAGGTGGACCACGAATAAGACTGTTGTTGGCAGTGACTGTCGTTTTGACAAACAACCTGTTCAGTTCTAGTCATCTTCAGATTCAAATTGTGCTGTATGGCACGTCATTTGATGATATTGAACTCTTTTTATCGACCTGATTGGTAAATTAACCCGTGGTGTTATTGACTATGAAGACTCTTAAATTAAATGTCATCGGTGCGTTTCGATCCGTTCTTTTGTCACAGATGATTAATCGTTCATGTTAGTAAATAGCCTCCGAGATCAGCATAATTTTTCACACCATACAAATTCAATAATTGTTTGAATATTCATTCAAAATATTTTTTTTTTCTCAGCATGTTTACCTCCTCGTAGACTTGTTTCAAAACTTTGGTCTCTTTCTCGGCACGATTCGGTTTCAGGATATAAACAGATCTTATGTCTTGCAGATACTCCTCAAAGAGTAGACAACATCCGTCGAGCAATATGTTTTGCATATTCTTGCATTTCTTCCGTTCAGTTGTTGTCAAAAATTCAGCTATTTTGCATTTTTTTGTTCATTATTGCCAAGAGAGCTATTCCTTCGTTTCCAATCAAATATACAATTCAATCGATGGTATGTTACCCACATCTTCCAAATAATTATGGTGAGCTTCAGTTGATTATTAAGAAGTAGACGCAGGGTTGGAGGCAATCAGAAACGGCGAAATATTTTGAATGAAGTATATCATCATCTTTAATCGTCATTGTTAGCACCATTATCATTATTGTTACTACTAGTACTACTACTACTACTACAGCATTGAAAATTCAAAAAAACTAGAATTTTATAAAACTTTTGAAGATGAATATTCTACATCTGATTATCTCTACCAGCTAAGACATTATGATGAACGACAAAATATTGTTAAGTTTAAAATAAGTAATCACAAACTTCTGATTGAACAAGGTCGATACCAAGTAGATCATTTGCCAAGAGAACATAGATTATGTCGTTTATGTAACTCAATTCAGGTAGAAGACGAGATTCATTTCTTTTTTCACTGTAATAATGCACCTATCAATGTAAAGCCGGCGGGGGGGGAGGCAGGGCATGGGGTGGGGATTTGATTGTCTTTGTTGGCCCTGGGGTAGGGTATTTGACCGATCTTGTTGTCCCAGGGGAGGGGATATTTGAATCTTTCTTCGCCCGACGTGGAGATATTTGACTGCCGACTCGGACGAAAAAGACTGAACATATGTTTCCCGCTTCCACGCTTCACGCATGCGCCGTACGGTTTGAAAAGATCAGGAAGTCATGGAGGCCAATGAGAACTAGCCTGTGTACGGACGTCCCCCCTGTTTTAGCGTGTTTTTGATCAGTTGAATCTCTTAAAATACTGTGGTATCAAAGTAAATGGAAGTAAAGAGAAACCAAGTCGATTTTTGCAAGTACAATTGATTAGTATATGGCTCGTTCGCTACAATCACAGTAAACTTATAAAACTGACTTTCTTTGTACCCTTTACTAAGAACGGTATAATTTTTAAACTTACAAAATGTGGACTCTCTCCTAAAGGTTTATGTATTCTACGCAGTATAACACGGATTATGGTTAAAACGTATAATTGCAGCTGTAACAGGAACATGTATCGTTGGTGATGCAGCAACGTTTATAAAAGATTGCAGAGTTTTATTTGGAGATATTTTTATTGTGCCTTTCTTGGGTTCTGTCTTGGGATTGACAGCAATGTGCAGCCTGGGGTGGGGAAATTTGGTTGCATTTGACTGGAATGATTTGCCCGTGGGCAGGGAATTTGATTGCAAATTTTTGAAAAAAGTCAAATCCCCACCCCATGCCCTGCAACCCCCCCCCCCCCCCCCGCCGGCATTACATTGATAGGTGCATAAATACTCAGTACAGAGACAGGCATTCATTAATCAAATCAATCGAATAATACCTGACTTTAACAAGAATCATCTCCAGAAAGCATAAAACTGTTAATGAATTCGAAGGAATATCATGTAAACAAGTTAGTTACGAAGTTTATTTCCTTCTGTATGAACATACGTGATTCATTGTTACTAAAGTACCTATTTTTTTATGTAGTTCATTATTAGTGTTGTTTGTTTTATATTTTGATTGTACTAGGCATGCTTTTGCAATACTATGGGCATGCAAATAAAGCAATTTATTACTATTACTTACTACTACTACTACTACTACGACGACGACGACGACGACGACGACGACTACTACTACTACACTAGTGTAATTTCCATTATTCCCTCTACGCAGCTGTGCCTCGAAACGAAGTGAAGGTCCAATTAAAAGCTTGTAACTTCTACCCTTCGCCAGAAGGAGGTAGCTTTGTTGCTAACGTTTCCTGGAATAAACCAACGTTCAATTATAGCTCCCTTACTGCCTACCAGTTATATTACCAAGTTGGAAGCCAACAACGATTAGGGAACACAACCGTAAGTATTTTTGTCAAACCTTTAGAACTGAAGCAGTCAACCCTGAGTTATTATTCAAGAAAATAAGGATCTACTTACACAACGAATTGACTTCATAGTTTCTCTCTCTTTCCTGTGTCGCCAAAAGAAAAGAATTAAAAGACCACTAAAACGCCATGCAAAGTGTAATCTGCTCTACTAGTAAGGTAGATCTTGTCAAAAACTATAAATAACTCTTTGGGACCCCTAAAAAAGTAACTGCCACCGCTTAATAAAGGTCAGTTTTACGGTGATTAAGGGAAATGGTTTACAGGACTTTCAAGTGACCGCTAATTAAATTAATAGGGGTAAGTTTAATACAGGTTTGACTGTAGTAATTAGCTTGGTTACGACATTACCTAACGTTACCATAACCCTAATACCCTAAGCACAAGCACCAGAAAGATCTAGCGGTAAGCAAAGGAGGCATGTTTCAACTTTAACAGAGTAGGCCGGCAAGGGCCTGATGAGGATTGTATTTTTGTATTTTTCGCAGAGTCAAACTCACTTCTTAATCACTGGGGTGATGCACGGCGAGCAAGTTACGTATTCGGTAAGCTCCTTATGTACCCGGTGAAATTAGCCATGTATCATGACATTGATCACTTTCAAAGTTATTCAGTCTATGAGTCATTTAGTTGGCGGGCAAACTGGCCAGTTTTCGGTTTGGTAAATTGTAAACAAAATTCAGAACTGGTAAACTTAATACCTTGAATCGCATTTAAATTCTGCACAAATCAGTTCCATTTACCGAAAAACGACTACGAAAGCTTGATACTGGTCTCGAAGGTGGCTTTGAAGAAAGGGAACACCAATTGCGGATTGGAATATTCCGTCCGGACATACAGGACTTAACCTTTTCAGATGCTCCTTTCCTCCCAGAAATTTTCCTTTGGAACGACCAATAAAGTCGAGTACCATTTACTTCCCAACCGGACTTTCCTGAAACGTTTTGTAAACAGCCACTGTTAGTATTAGAGAGGTTTTCAATCTTTAATTATAGTGCACTAAGGGATGGAAAATGAACAAAAACAGGTGGAATGGCGGATGAGTGTGTTCAGTACCACAGCAGACTTGCAAACCTGATCGCAAATAAGAAGGGAGAAAGTTACTCAAGCGCAATTTCCTGGATAAGAGCTAAAGTATCTTTCGCCATCGTACGCTCTGCGATACTATGCTTGAGAGGCTCAAGATCCAGAAGACGACAGCTAGACTTTCTTGACTCAGATCTTCAGATCGAAAAAATTAGAGCCTGCCCGAATTAATTACTTATTATTATTATTATTATTATTATTATTACTTTAATATATTTAAAGAACTTTTTAAGGAATTAGGAATTTAGGAATACGAGATTTTATTCTTTTAAACTTGTTTCCCTTCAATGTCAGAGACGGATGATTCTCTTTCTTAATTACTTAATTTAAAACTCTGGACCGCCTGCAAGGCCGGGCTGCAAGGGTTATTCATCGCATCTGAGCCGCAAGGAATGTATTTGGGAAATCGTTATTGACACAGTGATTGTACTTAATTCTTACTTCAAATATTTCTGTAAATTATGTACATATACATATTTTTAAATTTATTTTATTAAAACAAAAACAAGCAGTTATAAATAGATTGATTGGCCTTTGCTTGAAGTCGAAAACACTGCTCGATTTTTTTTCAGATCACTCCAATATACAAGCACCATGAGTGGATTACAGGAACAGAAGCACTCGGAGAAAAAAAAGCACCTCGTATGTCAAGCATTGTTGGAACCATACATCCATCTTTCTTAATAATAATAATAATAATAATAATAATAATAATGAGTATAAATATCGACACGATAATGTTGCCAGGATAGTTCACTGGGACATTTCTAAAAAATCATGGCCTTCCTGCTGCAGATAAATGGTAATGAACATGAACCAGAAAGAGTAGTGGAAAAGAGTGACATTAGGCAAAGTTCCTGTGGGATTTCTCAATACAGACAGATTATGAAATACAAAGTAGAAGGTCAGATATTGTTTTCCTAAGTAAGGAAGAAAACCAGTGCTTTATTGTTGATATTGCTGTGCCTGGAGATGCCCGTATAGCAGAAAAAGAGAAGGAAAAGATTGAAAAGAAGTCATGACAAAGATCTCAAGAGAGAAATGACAAGATTGTGGAACACCAAGGCTCATGCTGTGCCTGTGGTAGTAGATGTTCTTGGCATGATTCCGAAAAATCTTAAACAACACCTTGGAACGGGACGATTGCTAAGGAAAGTGCTCGAAGCCTGAGGCTGTAGGCTACAACTTGCCTTCGGGATTTTTAATTACTAATGGTCGTCTTTTTGCGGAATTAGACAAATAATAATAGTAATAAATATAATAATATTTATAATAATAACAATGCTTTAACTATCCTCTTTTATATAGTTTTTCAGGGATACACAAAATTTAAATGGTATATAACGTGGTTAAGATTCATTATTATTCATTCAAAATCTTTATCTTTCCCCAATTGATGACCAAATTTGGAAGAATTTTGTGTTTAACGAGGAAATGAAGTAAAAAATACAGCCTTCTACATTTTAATGCACCGTTAACCGAGAAGACCTGGGGACGAGATTGAGTTGTTTTCGTTGTAAAAACTAAAATGGCGGACACTTCACTCGTTCAAGAGTAAGAACTATAGCTGGAACAAGGCAAAATAATGGCTAAAAACATAGCAAAAACAGCAAGAAGACAACTCGGAGGGCAACAGATGCTATTTGGGGAATATTTGCGGAGCTGAACAAACCTAGACGTAAACTATCGACGATAAACTTAACATCGATGCATGTAAGCTTGTTTTACCTATGTTTTTAAACTAGGAATTATTTTGAATGAATAATAAAATAATTATTGAATTCGGCTTTCGTATCATATGAGGAATTATGGGGATGTCGGAGGGTGTTATCCGCCTCGACCAAACCCTGCTCGATCTCCATACAATTCTTCATAAGATACTCAGCCTCATTCATTAATTGTTAAATAATATATAACTAGTTGATATTTACATAACTCGATTTGATTAAATTTAAAGCTGAGGAATAGAAGCGCTTGTGCATATTAACTAAAGGTAAACATAAATTTTTGTACTTTTAGTTCCACCTGATGAAGAAGTCAAAGTTAGGCATATCCTTGTAGGGACGTTTTTACGTGAGGAAGGGAAGAGCACGTTCTCAGTCAACTTCACGTGGACAGGACTATTATTTAACTTTAGTCTTCATGCCTATGAATTTACGTACGAGTTGACGGGCTACAGCGCCAATGAGATTGTTCACGGGAACGTGGTATGTAATAAACGATTTTGATTCTTTTTTGGGGTAATAGTCATGCATTTGAAATGATCAAACTCGTTACATTAAATGAATGAATGTCGAGTCAATCCAAACGCACTTCAGCAGGATAGATAGCGGTTTTGATGATATGCGATTCAAATTTAAAGCAAAACGTTGAAGCCATGTTGTAAAGGTAACAACAACAATAAAAAAAACCGCTGAAATGCCTTTCTTTGCACGTTTAAAGTCGGCGAAAACTGTCATATTTCTCATGCAAGCCTCATTCTGATCAGTTTTTCCATCACAAAAAGCGACATCCTTTCTTATCAGAGCGGCCTTGAATTCATACCAGTGATGATAACTTGACTGCGAATTAATGCCAACACGGTTTACCAACATTTTGAATCGTTACATCCCTTGATATTTATTCGGAAGTCATGCCACATAATTGGCATTGGTGATTGTTCTCTGCAGCTGACAAAAACGACGCAATGATTTACCAAATATGCCTTGGCAAAGATAAATAAGCCAGCTCCTTAAAACACATGTTTAAGAATGTGTTAAAAATTATTTTTGAGAAACAAAACTAGATAACGGAAATACATGTAGTTCTCAAAGAAATTTACAAGCGTCAGGAGTCTTTGAAGCCACTTGCTTTTCTCATATTGAATCTGATTTTTAACGTTCGTTTCCAGACGAAACCAGAATTAGCGATGATCGGAGTGAGGCCAAAGGAAAATGTAAAGCTAAAAGTAGGTACTTAAATTTTTTATTGTTGATGATGATTTACGACAATTACATTATTTTACTCCTCAAAGCAAAATTTTGAATCAGAACAAGTTGATGTTGTGTTGTAGGTGACGCCTGTGTTCGGCAACAGAAATATCCAGAGAATTGAAAGTCCAGTTATGGTTACTGCACCAGGTTAGAATATTACCATTACCACCCAGATTACCCAATTATCCACAATTGATTATTTAGCAAAGCCAAACGTACATGTGTAAAATTACGAGCAACTGATAAAATGGCTCATGATATAAAGGAATTTGACGGGTTATTTAACAAACGCAAAGATATTTCCGAACTTCTTTACACCCATAGAACTATAAATCCGAATAGCCCACGTTCGATATATTAAAGTTCTAACATAACTCCCAGGCTTAGGAACAAAATTGCACCAATTTCACGAATCCATTGTCTCGCAGTTCCCAGAAGAGACTTGAGCACGAAGAAACCAATACCGTTTTAGAAAAATGACCAGAAAGCCATATTAGAATTTTAATACATCGAACGTGGGCTATTAAACAACATTCAAATAGTTGAATGCTCGTCCCAGTTGTCTGTTAAAAGGAACACAAACTGGATGAATACATATAAAACCATGAATAAATAGAGAAGTAATTAACAAATATTGTACGAGGCTGAGTAAAATATCGTAATTGTCAGTCGCGAGCAGATCAATTATTTGCCTCAGGGGAGTTGCCTCTCGGTCAATGAAAAGGGGAAACATTTTTCATCCAATGTTAAAAGTATGTGTTCAAATAATATCGAATCGATATTTTTATGAAGAGTTAATTTATTTATATATCTCTCATTTTCTTTTTCTGTCACAGAGCCTGATGCAGCAACTATAAGAGTTCGAAACTTGTCCGAAATGATTCTCATCACGAGCAAACCAGACCAGTACAATTATTTTGTCTCATGGGAGATGCCTTTCTTCAACGAAAGCAAAGTGGACGAATACGTTATAACCTGCAGTCTCTCTGGTAACCCAGACAGGGCAAAAAGATGGCAGATAACAACGGTAGTGCATATAGATTTTATCGTCTCAGCACTCTTTTTATCTTTCTCGCCATTCTCTCTATCTTTCAGTAGCAGCAGGATAAGCACAGTAGATAGAGCGCTTTACTGTTGAGCGGGAAGCGGTGGGTTCGATTCCGATTTCGTGGCCTGACTTATACTCAGGTTGACCACGTGAAGTGGCGGTTCCGTCTCCAGTAGGAGACGCCAAAAGCATTGTCCTCGACCGACTAGTACTTTTATTAATTGTAAAAACTTCGACACTCACCAGATAAAGTGCATACATTTCAATTGTTTCCGATTAATTTTGTTTAAAACCGTTTTGTTGCTGTTTTCTTTCGGCATGAACGTTTAAACCTAAACGCTTGTGTAGCCGCCAAAGCCACAACCTTTAATTCAGTGAGTTACATGTAGGTGTGGCGTGTCAAACTCATGAACATGGACTACAAACATGGTTTCTTGATAAAATACAGAAGACGAAAATAAAATGAAGAACCATACACTAACACTAGGAAACGACGAAATACAGAAAACGCTAAGAAAAGAAACTTACAAACACGTGTAGAAACGTCCGGCTGGCTCGATGAAAACCCGCCATAAAGGGAAAAAAAACAAATGCAACTTAGATTCGAAAGAACATGGCGAACACATAACACATCCCACGACCTTGCGATCCTCTGCCTTACCAAAATGCCGCTGATTACGCAAAACTGAAGAACCGAACTTTAACAAAACAAACAAAAAAAAAAAGAAAGGAAAAAACAAAACAACAAAAAAAGAAACTACAGCTTGCGACCATTACCCAAACAGTTGATATTTATTCTTAGTAAGTCATATCCTTAGCAAGCCAGCACGTTGCTATATATTTGCGGAGCTCCAACCCCTTAAACTCGAATCAAATAAAGACTAACAAGAATTGTGTATTTTCAATTTGAAATGCTTTCCCCTTATGGTGAACTACACCGTATAATTCTCTTTGTTTCACCAGGAGGATAATAATGTTACAATTTCTGATTTAATACCTGGAGATAGAGTGGAAGTTGAGGTAATACATACCGCCTTGCTCCATAGGGGCTCAAAGTACAACTATACTAACTAGTGCTCCAAGTGCTGTCACTGTGCCTTTTTTTTCGAGAGTAAATTCTTGAATAAGGCTGTCTTGAATGTTATGTGCGCGTGTATGGGTGTTATGCACCGACACCCTCTGAGAAGTACGTAATTTTTCAAACCTTACGAAAATATTTCAAGTTCTTAACCACCTTACTTCCTCGTAGACTTTCTCTAAAACATTTCTTGGAGCAGTTTCAGAATACAAACTGATGTTTTTTTTTTCATGAAACTCCTCCAAACGGAGTGAATACTTAGCTTTTATTCCTTTTTTTGGCACGCGTTCTTGCATTTTATTCGTTCAGTTTTAATCAGAAATTCAGCTTATTTCGTCACCAGTCGGATAGCCCTCCAATCGCTCATTCGCCATTTTTTGGCTCAGGCATACCAAAACAGCTGGGCTGCCGAGCCGTTTCCTGCTCACGAGTTTGTGAATGTATACTGGAGCAATATAAGATGCGATGCTTTTTGCTCGCATCTTCCAAATTTGATCAGCACCAGGATAATTAAGAATTAGCCCAAGATTAACGCCAGTCAGTAGATTAATGGAGAAACATTTTGACTGAATGATAATTAAAAATACATTAATATGTACTACAAAATAATTGCATCAGAGGTTTACGTCTCTCAAAGTTTAGTTGCATCACATTATTACATTTTAATAAAGAACGTGACTATGATTGATAGTAACAGTTCTGTAATGATGATGATGATGATGAAGATGATGATGGCGGTGGTGGTGGTGGTGGTAGTAATGATAATAATACCAACACAACCGTACATCAGTTCATTTATTATTTGTTCACTGAGGGTAGGGGAAGGAGCATCGTGAGTAAAATTTTATTTAAATTCATATAAACTAAGATCTGAGTAAATAAAACGTTCAATTTTTTTCTTTATCCAAAGGTGATCTCTAAATTTATTGCCCGTGTTATAACAGGGAAGCCCGAAAAAATATTCATCGAACCTCCAAGTGAGTACTCCTTAGCTTATTTGCTTTTTTCTCCTTTTTCCGTTTCTATTTTGATGGGCGTTGAATAATCAATGTTGACTTATTATAATCAAAGCAGGGTCCCACCAATGGTACCCTACGGAAATGGAGTAGAAAAAAATGATTTGCTAATACTATCTTTTTAATAGCAAAATGATTTAAGTTAAATGCTGACTATACATTTAAGTCAATTCAAGAGGCTTTATAAAGGAGAACAAGGCTACATCTACCTTAAATTTTGTGTTCAGCTTAAACGCCGATTGTAATAACACCATCTTTTAAGAACGAAAATAATTTTTCTCTTATTAACCATTCTTCCCAGAACCGAGCATGGAGAAGTTAAAAGTAGAAAAGCTTGGTCGCGGGTCGTTTGTGGAAGATGAAGGCACAAACACGTTCAATGTGACATTCACCTGGCGAAAACCATCCTTTGAACATAGTAACGTTCATTCCTATGAAGTGTCTTACGAATTCCAAGGTGGCTTCGCACGTGACCAGCTTAATTGTTCATCTTTGGTGAGAACTGCGTCAGGATGCTTTAAGACTAGAATGGTACGTAAAGTCATTATATCCTGGGCAGCTCTTCCTTTAATTCCAGCTTCAAATTCAATTGGCGTTGGAAATTTTTTTAAGGCTGAATAAAACCTAACAAGACTATACAATCTGCAATCTGTAATAAAATGTACATGATTTATAGACTACCTTACCTTAGAGTAAAGAACTTTTTTTGCTGTACTCGTTTTGACATGCAAAGTAGTGGGAATTTTATCAGACAAAATAGTGAGAAAAGGGGACGAGTGTATTTACACTACAATGATAAAGGTTTGGACGAAGGTGGGAGAAGCAAGTCTGGGTAGCACAAACAAACATTAAATGTTTGAATGTTAACTAATTGAGGACACATTTATTAAATTATTTTCAGTTAACAAAAGTTGACTTTCTTGTTCTACCGTCTTTACAGAACCAGACGTCTCTAAAGATAGAAGGCGTGTTTCCTGAAGAACAAATAAGTTTAAAGGTAAAAGATTCTGAATATTATGGCCTGAACACGTAATTTAAACTTATTCTACTTTACATGGGCATCGTAGACTGCTCAAGACTTGTTTTAGACATACAATCAACCAGTGAAAATTTTGTCTTCTTCTGTTATCATCATAGCTGTTGTTGCTACCTACAAAAACTTGATTTGGAAGTCAATTTTATTCATTTCTAGTTGAGCACCATAATCATTAATTTTCCTAAACCAACAGGTTAAACCTCTTTTCGACAACGATTACATCATCGGACAAGAAAACGAAATCAGAGCGACTGCCCCAAGTACGTGTTAAGTGTGAATCTTTACGATTTCATCACATCTTTATCCTATTACGTTTGTGTCTTTCATTTAAGGGACCTCTTACTCCTCACCAATCGGGAGGCTAGACTAGTGCTTTTTAGAATTTCACTTTTTGTATGTTCGCATTGTTTTAGCCCATTTGGAGAAATTAATTTTTCCTTTATTACCACTAAACGTTTTGATGGAATGTAATTAATATACATGAATGTAAATCTAGCCTGATTTTACGTGACCTATGAGCCTACGGTAATGACGGGCAAAAAAAAAACGTGCAACTTGTTTTGCAACGTTACCGCAGAGACGTTGGCGTTTTACCACCCGCGTTCAAACCTGTCTTCCAACAAATAAAGGTTGCCGCAGTTTTAATGAATACTGACTTTTGTTTGGATAAAATTACCCGGGAGCCACGCCATACGCGAGAGTTATGTCATTTGCTGCGAAAAAAAGTTTGCCTGTGCCATAGTTATTAAAGTGGAATGGTTATGAAACCCGTTAGACTCCTTTGTTATATGTCTTTGTTAGTTTCTTGGACCTGACCGTGTACAACGTTCAATAGCATTCCTATCATTTTGAACTTACTGACTAATAGAAGCATTGCATTAATTTATTCAGTCACAATTTGCGAACGAAAAACAAAGGATTGTGCACGGTCAGGTCAACTTTGATGTTCGCTGGCTTTCCTTAAACCAGTCTCCTCTACTAACTATGCCTTTGGCCGCTAAAACGCGCAACATGGACAAATTTTGTTGCAAAAAGTAGAAGTACTCTCTCCTTTCTGCAACAACTTTTCGAACCCTGCAACAAGCAGATTTGACGCAAGACAGGTTTGAACATGGGTGGTAAAACGCGCAACATCGCTTTTCAACTCATTTTTCAGCAATGCTGCAAAACAGGTTGCACGCTCGGGTCTGCATTGTATAATTTATCTTAATTGCCGCATCACGTTTTCATGTTATGAGGAAATTCTTGTTTCCTTTCCGATGTACTCTAGGACCCAACGAGGAGCTTGTAAAAGTGATTGGGTTGAAGCATGGCGTCCAGGTTGCTGGTCCTAACAATACGTTTAGCACAACAGTTTGGTGGGAGAAACCATTGTTCAAACACAGTGGAGTTAAATACTATACATACAAAGTGTTGCCTATATCTGACCAAAAAAGGCGAAAGAGAGACATCAATCTTTACGCTGGTGTTGATACTGTAAGTTGATGAGAGTGATGAGTGTTTCTTTTGAATCACTGCAGAAGTTCTTAAGTTGGTCAGTTGAAAACCCGGGAGAGATAGGTACTCAACAAAGTTTTATATAGCTAGGCTCTCCCCTGCGGTCCAACAACTTACCAAGATTTATGTACCATTTTTTTTGGCAGATTAAAGGTACCCCTTTCACATACCTTGTGTAGAACTTTGCATCCCTTTTGACAGCTATAAATGCACTGTCTTTTAAATAGGTATCAATCACAAAAATAGAACGTTTTCTGACTTTATAAAGCCATTAAATTAATCTGTTAGCCCTTTTGTGCCCTTTCACCGACCCAAATGACAGATTTCCTTACTCTTGTATATACTTCAACTAGTGAAATCCGGCTACCCTTTCATATACCTGCAGCCTGAAAAAGGGTACCCCTTTCGGGCGGAGCCTTCCTGTATAGGCCATTAAGGGGCGATCCCGCACCTGTTTGAAAGATTGTTTTTGATTAGCTGAGAAACAATACTGATTGTCACCTAACAATGCCCCTATCCCTGAAAACAATGGAAGTGCAGATTTAAGGGGACTAGTGAAATAAGAGGTTTAGAACGGTGCAGGTCTGACTGCCATTAAGGGGGGTTTCCCCGGGGGTTGAGAATAACTGTGGTTTAGAGAATGTTAAGTTATTTTGAGATATAACTCCGAAGTGTGATCTGAAAAACAAGAACAAAGTTACGCTAAGTTTCTTGTAGGTTCCCACGCAGGCGTTTTTAGGGCAGTTCTTAGGAGACGAAATACGAGCTCCCCTAAAAACACTGGCGTGGCAGGTTACAATCCTTGAGACCCAGTGCGCGCATTTACCTCATCCTTGCCTTGTTTATAGTTAAGTAATCATGACAAATTTGTCTTCGGATTTTTTATGTGCTGAAATATGAATGCATTATTTCGGTTGTTGGTCCGATCCATTTGTGCGTGCGACTGTTTTTATGTTTTTATAGTCTGATACAAATGCTACAATCAGTGGGATCAACAAGGACATTCCTGTGGAATTTCAGGTAATCGCTTTGGTCAGGCAGCAAGATTATTACAAATTATGGTATACCTTTCTAACACCAAACTGAACTCACCACATCCATTAGTCTGCATTTTCAAAATTGTTTGCCGTCTAATGAAGAAAACATGTCGTTACTGCACAAATAAAGTCTAGAACGAGTGTCTTTCATCCGAGAAAAATCTGCCAATGTCAAAGCTGGGAACACACTCGCCTTACCAAAAAGTACACTGATTGAAATATTTTTGCAAGCAATATACTGATGCTTGACATGTATATGTTATTTCATTTCACACTTTTGGACCAAGCAAGTGTTCTCATTGTATCATTTCAATATACTTTTAGGTTACGCCTGTCTTCCAGGTTCGAGCGGTCAACGGTATAAATGATCAGATTGACATTTCATGGAAAGATCCAGATGTCCAAAACGGTATTTTTTCCTATTAGTCAATTTAACACCTAACTTTCGCTGCAGCTGTGGTTCGAGAAGAAAACTAGCTAAAACTGGGCCTAGCTCACTTTCGCAAAGACTTCTGGGACTGTTACAAGGTATATGGAGGTGCCGGAAATTGGCCAATACCTCACCCGCGTGTTGCCAGTAACGATACCAGAAACAATTGAGGGGCGCATTTCGGCTCCAGTTCCCTTCTCGCTTGACCTAAGTTTATGCCTTTTATAATGACACGCAATGCTCTTTTTCAGATAAAGGTTCTTTCAAGTTTACTCCAGCTCAGATGGGCGGGCTTATCGGAGGCGTTATACTTGGTGCCCTGATTGCTGTATGTTTAGTGATTTGGTGTAACAAACAAAGAAAGATACGAATGGAAAAGAGGGGTCTTGTATCAGGGTAAGGTTTCTTAAGAATAAACCCAACGGAATGTTTAGGGCAGGATTTTGATGTCTTGCACTGGGATGTACTGTAAAGAAATATTAAAATACTTTGATTACATTTGATCGATTACATGATTGCTTGCAAATGAAGACAACTGTTTGTTAAATTCATGTTACCGCACAAACTCATTAAGTAGTTGTAATCTAATTACTGAAATAATAGTTTGCGCTATCATTGTAGATCTAAAGGATGACCTTCTAGAAAGTTTAAAACTTGAAAATTGAGATCATACTACTGCCTTTGTGGCGTCATTGGTTGGCGAACTAAAGAAGATGGCCGACCTTGTCTCCAACATGCTTCACCAATCTGCATTAGAGAACGGAAATCCACAAAAAAAGGAATTGGCAAAAACATGACTTGCCACATGATAGTTGCGATAAATCATTTAACAGGAAGGCAGTTTTACTAAGCTACTCCAGCAAGTTATCAGCGTGGTTCTTTGTACGCTAGCCACCGTAAACTTTTTGTCAATCCCAAAAAAACATATGGCAGCACCTTACTGATATTGCATTGATGTGCTTTATTCCTAGTGTCTGAGCGTCAAACGACAAATCGATGACTTTCACTGTCACACCAGGAGGAAAAGAAAACTCAAATACCCAGCACATTGAATTAATATTCTGATTATTTTTTCTTTTGCCAGAACCAATGCGTTAATAATTGATCATTGGGAAGTGGATAGTGACCTGGTGTCCCTTGAGGAGGAGCAAGGAGAGGGTGCTTTTGGTAAAGTGTATAAAGGAACCATAAAGCAAGCAACTACAATATCACGTAGGCTTTCAGTGATGCCCCCAGTGAGTCCTCTTCGGAAATCTGCAATCACGCAAGCCATGCCATTTACTGTGGCAGTGAAAATGCTTCACGGTAAATTTTGGGTCATTATTCCGCATTTTTTCCATAGCCTGCGCCACAGACGAAACTAAACCCTGGTTAAGTCCGGCTGCGAAACAAGGCCAAAATCTTTGATCTGAGCCAGGATTTGAGTCTGTTGGAGGCACAGAACAAGGATCTCGGCTCTGCTTCGCCGACGTTACTAAGGCCTGGCTCAGACACCGTAATTTTCATGTGCTGAATAAGTTCGACTTTGGAGCGACACTGGGGCGACATCAGATTCAGACGGCGCACCGTGTGTCGAGCCTATTAGTAAGTCAAGTTTGAAAAAATTTCAACAGACTCTGTCGAACTTTTGCCGCACCAAACGCTTTTGCCGCACCTAACTAAAACTGCCGTACCAAATTGATTCAGACGTCGTTCTCTTGCCGTACTTAATTCATCAGTTAGGTTCAGCACATAAGGGGAGCGGTGTCTGAACCGGGCCTAAATTACGTCTGTGACGCAGGCTAAGTTTTTTCCTGTAATCTCTAGTTTTTAATTTTTCATTCTGACAACGATGCGTTAACGTTAATATTTGAGTACAACAATTTTCATTGAAACCAATCCCTATAATTTTATGTGGTTAAGCAGGCTGCGAACAGACTGGAGATTCAACTCAGGTGACAATTATTTTGGAGATTTTAATGTACTGTAAGAAAGGTTAGAAAATAATTCTTGTAACTGTCTCCGGTTGTTCTTATCTACAGGTATGGCAGATAGTGACCAAAGAAGGGAGTTTCTGGAAGAAATTCAATTGATGAAAGCATTGGGTTCGCACAAGAATATTGTTAACATGGTCGGTTGTTGCACTTTGGAGGAACCCATGTTCTTGTTGGTTGAATTTGTCCCTTACGGTGATCTTCTGCATTACCTCAGAAAGCGCCGAGGAAAGGTACAAGATATAAAGGAATCTACTCAAAGCGGCTTCCATTGGAAATAAATTGTTAAAGCCAAACTGTTTAGTTTGGACCTATAAAAGAATTGCCTGGAGTGCACTTCGTTTGAGAGATTTATCCTTATTAATGTCTTGTCAAAGACGTTAATATTTACCATGCACTCCTCTGTCGTAGGCTTCCTTAATCTGCTGCTTCTCTGGCCGTATAGTAGTATTTTATAGAATCATTAGCGAAAGTTATCCGCCGTTCCCTTCGCGATGACCCATTTGACCGAACATTTTAAAACCGAGTTTCTTTTTTGCTGTACCACGCGTAGCACTCCTTCACATGTCAACCGTGTCATCGCATTAATGTTCAAAACCATATTACAGGTACATTCAAAAACCATATAGATTTTTTTTAAAAAAAATCTAGTCAGTGGATATGTTATTCTGTATGTACCCGGCGCTAATGGATACCAAGAAAATATGAGTGTATCTTCCCTTTTACATGGGAACTGGGACGATTTTTTTGCCTCTTTTTCAGGTAAAAGTGTACCCCGGAGACGAGTCAAAAAGTCCATACCGCTCTACATATTGTGAAACATATGTACTTAATGCAAAGCGGGGAGAAATATCAGTACAGGTACATGTACATAGTCGTTGGAATTATTTGTTGCATGAGTCGGTAAAATAATTTCAAAGCCTACCACCAGTGCGGTCATTTTTTTTTTCCTGGTTAACTGAAATATAATATTTTATGCTAGACGTTATGTATGTTTCTTCTCTGGTTGGCTTTCTATTCTTTTTATATAATTAGTGTTTCAGCTTAAGCGGATTATCTGTGTCTGGTTAGCTCGGTTGCCAGGGTAAAGCGCCGGTCTGCCACTGCCCAAGCCCCGGCGGGCCCGCAACATATGGGGTCTTAGAATAATTAAGGAGAAAGTGTTGCCTTTGTAACGACAACTATGGTTAGACTTTCTAGTACCTCTTGGACAAGGACGATAAGACGCACAACACTTGCACATATAATAAATTCTTTGGGACGTTAATGAATCCATGGCGCGGGCACGACCCATTGTGGGAATCTATCTCAAATTCACACTCACATTAGTGGCGGGCATTCGATAACTTATGAATACTTCAAAACTTACGCACTGCACTATCAGCAGTCTGGCAAAAGTTCTCCAACCAAAGCAGTAAATTATACCTGAAAGTCCTGAGGAGAGTGACTAATGTCATATTCACAATTTACAATTTAAGAACTCTAGTGTTGGTTCTAGGTGATTTTTTTTTTCCGTTTAATTTTTAGGCAACTAGGAGCGATCGTATTTACGTTAATACCCCTGACGCTCCAAAGAGTGACGGCGGAAACGTGCAGATTCTCTCATTTTCTCAGTCTTCAAAAGCGGGTGAGGAATCCGGAGCTGAAAACAAAGGGATGGCGAAAGATGAAATTCACTCAGACGACGACGACGAAGAAGAAGATGCTCTGACACCAGGAGATTTACTTGCATTTGCCTGGCAAATAAGCGAAGGCATGGTAAGAATACTGCATGTTTGGCCATGTGAACACATACATGGGGCAAATTTCAAACTTTCGTAACTCTCCTCTCGCTTACTTTGTTTTGATTCTGACAAAAATTGGTGCCGAAGCTTAGTGATGCGGGTTCTCCGAAAAGCGAAACCACTGACTGCCGAAGCACGTATTGTCATTTCTATCACGCTTTTGGTATATCATTTTTACTAGATGAAATAAGAATGTATCAGCGTAAGTCTATAACAGCCTCAGTCTCCTAGAGTCTCAGTTAAGATATGCGTAAAATGTTCCAATATTAATTCAAACGACTGCATGGATCAGAATACATTACGTATTTTGTTTCTTAACCCACACTAAAAATTGTCTAGCGGGGGGCCTTGCCATGCAGATATTGCTTTATTCTGTTATAGAAAACGCATGTGGATTAAGTATTCGATTACATAATTGAACAAGAAAATATCATAGCGAAACGGGTCACACCGGACGAGTTCATCCTGGTTGCTCTGACGTAGCGACAAAAAGGTCATCCCGGTACGAAATCTCTCGCATTAAAGTATCATGTAAATTAAACGAAGATCGACAACTCGTTTTAATACGAAATCTGTCTCCCAGTGTATTGGAACCGTAAAGGCATGCATAGTTTTCGTTGATCTAAGATGGCGTCAACATGATATGTTGGGCATTGAAAGAAAAAGAAAGTATAACGCCACAAGAAATCACGTGGATGAGAGTAACCTCAAGAAAACAAAAATGGAACTCTCAAATATAAGTAGGTTCAAAAGAGAGATAAAACCCCGGCAATCTTTGGTAAGTTTAAAGTGAAACTGAAAGTATTATGGGATGTTAACACTGAAACATAATGTAACAAACTTCAACAGGAATATTTGGCGAGAAAAGGCTTTGTACATCGCGACTTAGCAGCCCGCAACGTTCTTGTTGGAGAGAATAAAATTGCAAAAGTAGCAGATTTTGGTTTGACTCGACACGTGTACGAAGAGAAGGTTTATCATGCTAAAAGAAGCAGGAAACTCCCCTTGAAATGGATGTCTATTGAAGCCATTTTTGATCAAACATTCACCTCACAGAGCGATGTGTAAGTATTTTGTTTATAGTTATGCGTCAAAGGATAAACTAATGTTTAAACTCCTATCAATACAACTGTATAGATACTGATGTAAGCTAAAACGATCGATAGCTTAATTTGTAAATGACTGACCACTGACGTTTCCTACCTAAACTCGCCCCAGGTAAGGTAATCTGGGTACCGGAGTCCTATAAATGTTTCTTTCTGAAATCAGGAATCGGAAATATTTTCGCTTGTATAATCCGGAATCCAGGACTTTGGAGTACGGAATCTACAGCTTAAGGAATCCGGAAAATCCAGCCAACGATTGGAATCCGAAATCCAAGTTCCATGAGAATCCAGTACCAGTACCTAGAATCCGAGATCTACATTGTTGAATCCAGAATCCCCATAAAACTATCTAAACTATCTTGGATTACTTTACATTTGGTGACTAACCAAAGAGTGTCATTCACTCTATTGACTGATAGCAAACGAGTACGGTATAACTGAAATGCTTGTATTAATTGCTTTATGAGGTACGTTGTAAAATTTCATCATTTGTCTTATCACTGTTCGCTCACTTATCAGCAAAGAGGCGCCCCTCGTCGCCGGCATGTAACACTTCATTGAGTATTTGGAATGATAATAATGGTACTTGTTGTTTATTGTTAGATGGGCCTTTGGTGTTCTCTTATGGGAGTTGGTCACACTTGGTAAGTTTTCACGCATAACTTTTACTTGTGAGTTGTGTTTCCTGAAAACTACTAAAGTTCCATCGGTTTAGAACCGTTTGTTTTTTTTCATTTTTGCGCTCCAATGGTTATATAAGGGAGCTTTTACGGTCACGAGGGAACGAAAAAGATACTGCTGTTGAAAGGTTTTCAAACATTCTCAGATTAAACAAGTTTCCATAATGATTTGCACAATTTACAGCCTGCATGAACTGGTTTCCACTGCAACAGATTGGATTGGAATTTCCGGAATTTCGATCAGGAAGTTTTATTAGTTTTCCCCCAATTTTATTCTTTCATTGTATGTTTTAAAGTTATTTCAGGACAAAGATTAATTCTTATTCGGTTGTATTTAGGTGGCACTCCATATCCAACAATTAACAATAGGGAACTGCTTCGCCTTTTGAAAACTGGCTATCGTATGGAGAAACCAGAAATCTGCAATGACGAAATGTATGTTATGACTGTGTAATTAGATTATTTTGCAAGTCATGTTCCAATTATTACCTAGGGCTTTTTAATAACACGGGACTTTTAAAAGCCAAATTTTTAACCTACAGTTTCTTTTTCGTTTACGAAACTCTATGGAAACATAGATTTTCTTTAGAGAGTTTACGTTTGTAGGTTATAGATTGAAGATTTCGATCAATTTTGACTGTTTCATTTCGTGGTAATTATTATTGACGGACGGGATTAACATGGCGTTTTCTTAAAAATGTTTTAAAGCAAAGCAAAATAAAATAAAGTAAAATAAAAAAGATAAACAGACTCAATAGTTTTAACTGCATGCAATTCAAACTCTACCCTTCACCATTCACCAGCATCTGAACCCGCCCACTGAAGATAAAGATGTTCAAACGGATCTAACATGTTGCATTCAACAATGTGGATCATTCCTTTCGAATGGATTTCAAGGCTGGGCTGAACGCTCAGTTAATTACATTCTGTGATTTCGTTTTAGCTACGAGATGATGACTCATTGTTGGATGGAATCACCTGACGACAGACCAAACTTTACGCAGATAAGAGAGAGACTGGAAGTGATGATGCAGAAGGATAACCCTTACCTGGATTTCAGTGCATTGGATGAAAGCAGGGAATATTATAATGTACCATCATTTAACAGTCTCGTTGATGAATCCACAGACGACGAGTTTCTTGACAAAGAAGACGACGAACTCTTAAGAGAAACAAGCGATGACTTCAATGAAGGGGAAAACATTGACGCAGGCGACTCTGCAAAAAGGAACGAACTTGCCACCATGGCCAAGGCATTCAAGAACCTTGACAAAAGGGGTGATAATTTTGATCCTGGTTTTGGACTTAATAACAACAATAAGTTGGCAGGGAAGGGATTCAGTGAATTGAAGGATATTAAAGTGGATTTCGACGCCATCGAAATGTCAATATATCGCGCGGGTAATAAGGAAATTGCCCTCTAGCAATCTAATAATTAACCGATCGTCAAGGGCTGCCCTCTGTCCGCTTGAAAGCTAACTTTTCCAGCTGTCATATTAAAATAAGCTGTTTGTATTTAACACATATAGTGACGATCATTGGTTAGTCTGTTCTCATTGT
>OZ037782.1:1447500-1553890 GCA_964035525.1 Porites cylindrica
CCAACTATCATAAAAGGTCAACTTGCGATGAATCTTTTCTTACTAGTATTTCAAAAGAACTTATAGTTGTTCTCATAACTGATGATTTAATTTTTTGCAAAAATCTTGACGCCAGCCAACACAGTAAACGGAAAACTGAAAAATATTGTTCTTTTATATTTAATAAAAAATATACATTCACAAAAGGAAACTGACAATAAAACATCAGGAGACCTCAAACCGTAAGGCCGCTTAAATGAAAAAAAATAGGCCTTTACCGAAAAACCGAAAAACACAATGTCAATTCGATCTTTAATGACACTGTAGTGTCACAATAACTCAGAAAATTGAAAAGAAAGCTTATTCGCCTATTAAGTAAATATATTCAGAGGGAAATGAAGCTTAAGACCCACAGCATAATTGAAATCAATATAATTAGATGCTGTCAAATTGTGCTTTCAATTTCTGACACGTTTGACTCTATTGATCTTCAATCACTACTTTGTTAAGGAGACCGCGCAATGACGTAATACAGCATAAAAGGCTCAGGACTGGAAATCGTAAAAAAATAGATTAGCGTGGTAAGTGGCACTCATTTTATCACCAGTTGTATACGTTGAAAGTTTTTTTTTTTCCTAATGAAATAATTTTGCATTATAGAGGCAACTTTGGAAGCGGTTATCTTTTTAATACAGCTGTGCTATCCTGATCAAAGAAGAGATGTCGCTGTTTCTCAAAAGACAAGCAACTTCCTTAATTTTCGCGAACGGAAAAAAAAAAACAGGGAAGTGGTTAAGTGAGACTTATTTACATTTTTCTTACTCCATTAAGATCAAATAACGTGGAACGATGTTAAGATGTTTAATTAGTTATCCATTGGTGAAATTTTGTCAGGAGAATCCAAGGACGGTTTCTGTGAGACATCTGTTCGAAGGAGAAAATATTGCTTAGTATTTTCTATAGCTTGGGCAAGGCTAAAACTTTCTAGACGACCGTTGCACTCACGTATGATTTTGTAAGCTTACATAATAAATTTCTTACGATTTTTCGAAGCTGATTTTCTTACCCCATTTTTAGCTATAATTCAGCGAAAAAGGTAAACCAGAATTTTTTCATTCTAAAATGTGATGGAGAGAGGGATCTGAAAAATTCTGACCTTGGTTAAAATTGAAATTGTAACAGTATAAAATTTTCCGGTAAATAATTGTGAAGCCTTGTAAATTCGACCAAGGCTCAAGCGTGAGTTTGGCCTGAGATGACCAAATAGAATCAACTTCGATCGCGTCGCTTAGAGTGGATTTCTAGATGTGCCATGAAACTTTTTTGGTTAAAATATAAATTTAATGAAATAAAACGCAAGCTGTTTATTGTGAAAATATGGATCTAGAAAGATGCGATTAGAGTGGCCTGACAAAACAGCGCCATTACAGTAACGCAAAATGGAGGTAAAATAGCCACTTATTATTAATGACAACTGCCCCCACGGGTGATATTGTCAACCTGCAAACAAAACAGAAATTTATAAATATTAAATCATTTCGCTTACAGTAAAGCTTTGCTTTGGCCATTTGCCCTTGAAAATGCATAAATAGAATTATTTAAAAGGCTACATTTTTTAAAGTGGAACTCTCAGCGTGCGCTTATCATAACCACACGAAATCGCGCAATCTGTTCTTCTTCAACATGGATTTTCTGGTAGGTAAAGATTAAGCTTTTTAAGCAACTTATCAGCACTTTCTGTTCCTTTTCTAACCCTTCATAATTAAAAAAGTTGGGAAGATTATTTCTAGACATTCAATATTTTTAGGTACGGTCAGGACGGTACGACAGGAAAGGCCACGAAATCAGTGATTGATTAGAATCTGAATGAATTGTATGTTATGAACGCAGAAGCAAAATCATTTGCTAAATTTTAGTTGTTCCTTTAAAATAATATTTTTAATAACTTTTAATGTTAACTTGTTAAAAAACCTTACGAGCGCCCACAAATTGAATAGTAAAAATCTACGATCTGAAATCTCGATTTTAACGATAAAACAGGAGTTCGAAAGAGCGAAAGTTATCAGGCTAAAATAAACTGCATCAAAAAAGTCAGCAAGAGGCATGCACGGCGAACTTAAGACTACTTGATAACTTCATTATATGAGCGATCTCTTGAACATCCGGAAAACGGATTCAGGCTACCATTACTGAAAAGCATCCAGTTGCATTATCTGACATCAGAACGTATATTAATTGAAACGGAATCCGCCAAGGAAATCGAATGATTTTAATTCTCAGTGGACTAAAACTATGTACTAAAATAATTTAAAGAATATTGCCCTCTTCTTTACATTTTTCAAGGCCTAAAGAGGTACTTATTTATCATGGGAGCCCGGAAAAATGAATGTCAAATTTCACAAGAATTGTGAAAACACAGCTAAAATACTGGAAGTTTCACATGTAAGATGTAATTTTGTGAAATTTGACATTCTAATTCATTTTCTCGGGCTTCTATAAGAGATTTTCTTTGGTGTTATGAAAGATGACTAATTGCGTCTTTAGCCCTCGAACATGTAAAAAAGAATGCAATATGCTTTAAATTATTCTGGTACAAGGTTTTTGTCCGCTGAAAATTAAAATTACTCAATTTCCTGGTGGATTCCGTCTTAATACAATTTAAAGGATAACCAGGTTTTAATTTGTAAATAGCACCAAAGAGAGGTTTGACTGCCTCAATTTCACCAAGCATGCCACGAAAAGCATTATTAAAACTCTATCTTTTGAAGTCTTCTTAAGGCTTCAGCTCTATCGCCTTAAGTAATTTATTTTCATTTTAAAAGATAACAACTGCAAAAGAAATTTTAAAGGTTAAATCGTTTTTAGACTTATGTAACAAAACCAGACTTTTGTGAGGAAATTAGTGTTAACTGTTAGTCCCCAAAGACTGATATCTGCATAATGGCGGTTTCCATTAGCAAAATAGAAGCTGATTCCCAGCAAATAGTGTCTTCAGTTTAAAAGGCCAAGTTATGTTAGATGTCAAACAAATTACTTCAAAATTATACTTTTTTGTCAACTTGTACCTAATTAGCTAAACTAAATTGCTTTTTTAAGTTTCATTGCGACAGCGCCAGGGACAAAAAAAGAAATTTCAACAGCCAGAGAGAAAAATTATCCAAAAAGCCCCAGCAATCCTTGCTGACTATTCAACATTGTCGGGGAACAAATGTACCAAACTTAAATGCACCCTCTCGGTTAATGAAATCGAGTATAGCTGCCGACCACATCCAAAAAACTATTCTACCGCAACGTATGCTTCTCGTTACAGTACTTTTTTACCATTAGTCCTTAACTTGAAACGTTAAATTTAATTGACTGAATCATAAAATTGATCTTTTATCTCCGACATAAGTTACTTTACAAAAATATATCGCAGTGTTTCTGAATCGCTCATACTGAATGTCAGTTATAGTTTCTAATTGCTTATCACTTTATTGACAAATGAACGCCAGCTGTAGTACTTCGCTTCGCTAAGAGGTGGTTTAGTAATGAATGTTAATCTTGTGTCCCTTAGCATTGATACCATGCATGTCCTTAGCTGGAAAAATAATGACAATAAACAAACAATTTGTAATGCCCCAGTATCTACTAGTATATTTTACTAAAAATTCAACCCAATACCAGAAACGTCAATTTGTCAGCATATTTGTGCTAATATTCATGTCTCTCGTTTTGAGCAGGATATCAACAACTCACCTGCATTTGGACTGTGTAAATTATTTTAGTATGTGGCTTTGTGCAACGCAGGCTCGCTTGCTCAACCTTCGATATTCCTTCAAGTTTTTGTTATTTCTCTGGATTTTTAACTCCGTCAGTGGAAAGTCAAACAACGCGACTATCACCAAAGCCAGATGCTATGCAAACTGCTTCACGAAGGTGAGCAATCTTTCAATAGAGAGGTTAAGCACCACGTTTACGTCAAACGGGAAACGCGAATTTGTACGTGCACTTGGCCAAGTTTCACCTTAGCTTGTCGTTTACTGTTCATTATTTCTACACATAAATTAGTAGTTTCACACAATTTTTTATCCATAAGTTTTTGAGCTGTTTTTATCTGCTCTTTTTCTCTTTTGACAGCTGAGTCTCAACTTGAATCTGACGTTTGCCGTTTGCCGTATACGTGAAGCTTAATAGAGACCTTTAGATTGAAGGACGAGAACGACTACGAGTGCGAGATTTGACTTCAAGTTTTTTCGCGTATTCTCAAAATATAGACTCCCCGGAAAGCTTCATTTTACCATTTTTCACTAGAAAAGTTAGCACCGTTACCTTTAGTGAAGGAGGTTGCACCCTGAACTGATTGCAAAATGATAAAACTTTTAACATTTGATAACTTGTTTCCGCAACTTCGACATTCTCGCTAAAACTCGTAGTAGAGTGACGACGGCTACCACGTTTTCCCGCCAAAATGACGCTGGTTCACGCGGGTGCAGTACTTAGTATTGAGAAAATCTCGTATTCGTAGTCGTACTCGTCTTAGAATCTAAAGGTCTCTAATCTCTCTAATATATACGTTCTCGGCATCCCCAAACGGTCGTTTTAAAACGATCTCAGCCATATGAATTGTCTTTTAAGTAACAGTGTCTCTATGGTCAGTTTCTTGTGGTTTCAAACAAGTCTACTGCGTTGAAGATGATCTCATGATTATCATTTTTACTTCAATGGTTGATTTTTAAAGAAATAATCGCTATCACTTTAATAAGTTGAAACGAACAAATTATCTGATTGATCGCCCAATATCAAACAATTTCAATCGATTTCGATTTGGACACGAACAGTATATTCCAACTTAATATTACTGCCTTTCAGCATAAAACAGTCTTGTCCCTTTCTCTAGCGACCTCCATGTAACGAAAAGTTTGATGTGAATGAGAATATGGTTGATTTGTTGCCTGGTTGAATAGAACACTGTTATGGAATAGAGCAAATCACGCTGATGTTAATGAAGGGTCTTATTCGAAGGAACATGTACGAAGACAACGATGCAGAATACTAAATTACATCTTCCCAGAACAAAGAAAACTATCGTTTATAGGGGTAAGACTAATCTGCGGGACTACAGATTGTGGAACCCGGCAGAACCTAAAGAAATGATCGTTTTATTGCAACTGCCTTTGGTGGACATGATAAATTAATTAGTTACATTTAATTATAAACATTGATCGAGAGCTCTGGCACTGGTTAACGGCTTGTTAGTATGTCGGAAGCCGAACGAGAGGCGTAGATTTAAGGTGTTTCGATACAGTTTCTCGGAGGCCATACAGATATTTTCAATCCCCTTAAAAGTGATTTTATCCTTGTCCAATCGCTATAAAATTTTCACCATTAATTGATTATGAATTGAAGTTTATCAAAATGCAGTTTTAAGTAAAATCGATATCACTATGACAAGAATAAACAAAAAACTTTGAAATCGATTAAAGACGAATTTTGCGCGATCTAGACCTGCAAAACTTTTTAGAAGTAAGTTTGATAAGCATCCCGTTATAACGCATTCCTATTTTCTAAAATTTGTTTTAGAATCCAGCAAGCAATGAAACCACAATTCCCTGTCAAACATCTGACTGTAAAGAAGTAAGTACCATTATTTTCAATCAGTAAAGTTTAGAATAGTAACACTGACAACTAAGTGCAAAATACCTATAAAAGGCGAATCCATAAAGAGTGCTTCGTAAATGAAAAGCTATCTATTTATCAATATCCACTTTGATTCCTATACTTGATATTTGAACTCTTTTAGTGCTTAGGTCCATGTGGATCGTCTGATTTGGATGAGGCAGCGTGTAAACAAACATGCGTAAGTATCACCTTTTGAAATTCCGGGCGTTCGTGTGCACCTTCACGCCGGGTCAGCTGCATGTCGCGGCGGTCACCTAATCAGCTTAATTGAAGCCAATTTACTACTTTTACAGTTTTTATCCGTTAAGCCCAAAGTTTTCAGGGTGGTAGAACTTCGTATTATAAACAATCGTATGTTGTTTTGTTTCTCAATTTGAACGTTTTTTGGCGGCAAAATTACGACATATTATTGACAGCAAAATTTCAACTAATGATGTAACGAAATTGATTAAGCAGTTATAAAAGTTTTGAATTTTCCGCCATTTTGTTACTATTGTTAGAAACCCAAGCACATTTCAAAATGTTACTATCAGTAATATGATCTCCTAAAGAAATTAAGCTTTTGTTTCTATCCCGTCGTGCTCTTTAAAAATAGAGGATGTTAGCATCAACAACGAGTACGAGTACGAGAACGACTTCAAGCCGTACTCGTACTCGAAGTCGTTTTCTCAGCTTTCTATGTTAGCGATGACACCGAGTTCGAGTTTATAGAAAATAAAATTATGGGATTCCGCATGACTGGGCGCCAAATTTGAGTCGAGGTAGCGCTTCCACAACAATTTCGAAAACAAAAAATGACTCTAAAAAACGTTCAAGACTGCTTGTTACTCAGTTACATGGAAGGTTTTTTGGACGAAGAAGAATTTTGTGCTTTATATGATGTAAACAGCACAGATTATCCCGTATTTGAGCATGGAAAGTATCGAAGATTCGACCTGAATGAAGTTTCCGAGGAAGAGTGCTTCAGCCGCTTTCGTTTTAGCGACAAGGTCATTCCCTACCTTGGTCGTATTTTGCGTCTACCGGAAAAATTTGTGTGCGAAAATCGAACAGCGGCCTATACAGAGGAAGGGCTGTGTATTCTCTTGCAACGTTTGGCTTATCCATGCCGTTATCCAGGCATGATAACTCAGTTTGGGAGGTCTCCACAGGAGCTCAGTCTGATAGCCAACAAGGTAATGGATGAGATTTATGAACAGCACGGGCATCTGCTGACTACCCTTGACCCCCTTCACCACCCCTGGCTGACTCGACAGAGACTTAGGGAAATGGCTGATGCTGTTTGTGCGAAGGGTGCTGCACTTCCAAATTGCTGGGGATTTGTAGATGGCACTGTAAGTTATGTAGAAACTTTCAAAATACAGTATTTTATTGTAGTGTGTATTTTATATTATTTTGTTTGATTTTACCGACGGTAAAATCTCTAATAAACCCTTTCCCCTCCCCTCCCCTCCCCTTTTTGTAATAATTCAGGCATAGCAAAATATGTTTTAAAGATTTGATTTTACTCTTGAGCTTTTAACAGTGCCACAACATTAAACTTGATCGTCTATCATCTAGTAAGTCAGATTCTGCTTCTTCTCAAGTTTTGACTTTCTAGCATTTCTCTATATGTTAGGTTAGCCGCGGAGATTTGTTCACGGACAAGTGATCTTATTTCAAGTAGTCTTAAGCATAAATAAGCCCCTAATCCCCCCCCCCCCCCCCCCACCCACCGCCCCTCTTGTACGAGGCACAGAATTAAATAAGCCCCCAGGGTTATTAGAGCTTTTTAAAAGTTAAAATTTACCGATGAAAACATAAAAAAGATTATTTTGTTTTGTGGTTTTTTGTTTGCTACAGGTCAGGCGTATCTGCAGACCTTCTCAGGGTCAACACATATTCTACAATGGACACAAGAGAGTACATAGCCTCAAATTTGAGCAAGTCTTAGCTGCAAATGGCATAATAGTGCGTATGTTTGGTCCTATTGGTAGGTTAAACAAATTTTGTTACCAAACAAAACTATCACGTGATAATAGTTTTGGTAGACTCCACAATTTGCACAGGTTGGGATGGACTTATACCCCCCCCCCCCCCCCCCCCCCTTCCATCAGACTATCCCCTAAGACTAAAAAGATGTTCATTTACTTTCTTTCCATTTACAGAAGGAAGAAAGCATGATGCAGGCATGCTAAGGATGTCAGGCTTGTACCAAGACCTGGAGAGGCACTCATGGGCACCAGATGGCACACCCCTATGTGTTTATGGGGACCCAGCCTACCCCCACAGAGTACACTTGCAAATAGGGTTCAAGGGTGCAAGACTCACTCCTGCTCAAGAAAGGTTCAATCAATCCATGTCAGATGTGCGGGAAACTGTAGAGTGGTCTTTTGGAGAAATAACCACATACTGGGCATTCACAGATTTCGAGAAGAATCTCAAAATTGGCATGAGTGCAGTCGGAAAGCAATATTTAGTTGCTACTCTATTAAAAAATGCTCTTGTTTGTTGTTATGGTAGCCAAGTGTCCCAGTACTTTGGCCTAGCACCCCCAAAACTGGAAGAATACTTTCGTTAAAAATAAAGATGCTAAGGGAGTACTGGGGGCTAGCTATGGGGTGGGGTGGGGGGTGTCAACCAACACGGTAACAACCTTTGCCTTTTCTGTATAACAACACTTCTCAAGTACAGTATGCACTAATAGAATTGTAAAAGAATATGTTATTGATTTCTAAGTATGTGACAAAGAAATTCCTGAAACTTTAAAGAACTTTAATGTACAAAAACTTTAAAGAGCTTTGTTGTACAAAAACACAAGAGTTCAAGAGCTTTTGTTTGTCTTGATAACGTCAGTCAGCTGTTGCAACATTTGCAGCATAAGCTGTTGTTGCTGCTGTTGCTGTTGCTGTGTTTGCCTTAACTCGGCCTCTCTGAGTTGAAGCTCTCTCTCACGAAGCGCCTGCTCAGCCTTTAATTGCTGTGACCTTATCTGGAGGCTTTCTTGCAAAAATTGCATTGTATCTGCACCTCGTCTGCGTGGAGGCTGTGATTCTTCATCACCCCCTGTGCTCTTCCTTTTCTTGGTTTCTGCAACAGTTTCCATTGCCATCTGCCGCATGCTTGCTGCTTTTTCTGACTCTGCTTTTTTCTTTGCACTTTCTGCTTCCTCCTGGCTACTAACTTCCTCCATTCGCTCTTTTATGTCTTGGCACAATTGGTCCAGCTCGTCATACTCAGCATCTATGCCAGAGGCCTTTTTTTCTACTTGCTCCTTATTTTCAAATTCTTCCATGATTTTTTTGAACCGATCTCTACAGGATCTTTCTGTAACCTTGAATCCCTCTTGCTTGTTTCCATTAAGATTGCTGGCAATAGTTCTCCATGCTGCACCTCTGTCACTTTGCTTTTTGGCATATGGTTCTACACATGTGACCTCCTTGAGCAGGCACAGTTCATGTTGCTTTTTCCAAATAAACAGCTTTCTTTTCCTAAAAAAATGAAAAATGAAAATGAAAACAGTACAATTTAAAAAGATTTAAGGTACCATGCCAATGTTAATCCTATTTGCAGGGAAAAATTGGCAAGAAACTTACTTTAAAAGTGAGAAAACCATGCACTACTACCACCAAACCACACCTACATTAGGAATTTTGGGGCCTTTAGGATCATGGAAACTGAGCTTTGTAGTTAAGTTCATTGCGTGATCATAAATGGCTTCTGTTCCAAACCCCAGTTACCAAAATCAACTTATATTGAATGAGCTTCCTCTTGAAGTTTTTTTTAAAAATGTACTCCCTTTCACAACGAGGTTGTTAGCCAGGCCCTGTTTCTGTTTCATGAGAGCTTCATGAAAAATAGGCAGCCTTTAGCTGCATGATGGGAGACCTGCATATGAAATAGTTACATCTCATGGATATTGAAGTATGTTAGATAAGAATTAAGCCTAAAACAGTAGACATCATCCCAAGGTTGGGCATAAACTACAGAGTTTGCAAAGTTTATTCTAAAAAGTGGGCTATTAGAGTATGAATTCCCTTTATGCCAGTGCAATTTTTTCATGAAAATACTTCAATCAAAAATGATGTGGATTATTTTTCTTAATCCTTCTCTCGCAAAAAATAAAAGAATTAAATACAGTTGAACCTGAACTCAGTTATGCTAGAGTTTGACTCAATGCATCATTCGATTCTGTAGACAAATTTCAACTCAACAAAGTGAAAACGTGATGCCAGTCGAGTAAGCATAAATAAAGTTTAAAGTTAACTTCAGCCATATTAAACTTAAATCATGGGGTTTTTAATGCACTTTACGCACCTTATAAACAACCTAAATTAGACAGAATAATACTCATATAAAGAGAAACAAATACTCTTTGATCCACTTACATTTCTGCTTCGGCCATCTTGATAGAATCCTGGAAAAAAGGAGTAAATGAGTTATCTGGCATGCTACAAAGCTATCGAGAGAGACCACAGGCCTCACGAAATAACCCCAAAATTGTCATTATGTGGCGAAAAATATCCCAACAGAAGAAGATATGAATGAAGAATACTTAGCTCCTTATCCAGTGTGGTTCTTGTGTTGAATTTGATGAGTATTAGCGTGTTTTGAGAGCCCGACGGTCCATCCTCCAGTTTTCAAAGGAAAATCGATTTTTCGAGGTAACTCGAAGGATGGTTAGTCACGGTCTTAAAACACGCTAAAACCCATCAAATTCAACACAACAACCACACTGGATAAAGAAGTAAGTATTCTTTATTGATATCTTCGACTGTTGGGATATTTTCGACCGAATAATGGGAATTTTCGGGGTTATTTCGTGAGCCTGTGAGGCCTGTGGAGAGACATGAAACTTTCCCGGGTAAATGCAAATTTACTCTGTGTAGGAAATATCGCGTTCGGTTGCTTTTCCTCGACTTCAAAAGCAGTATTTTACATAAAACATAATATAAGGAATATTCAAGATGATAAAGAGAGGCTAGAAACGAAAAGAAACTGCATTAAACGATCGGAATTTACCTTTGAAAACCAGCTCTTCCCAGTCGTTAGCTAGTCGTTCTGCCCACTTCGAGTTTTTGGTGGGAACTCGTCGTAGTGCAACTTGACAGGACGACTTGAAAACGTGGAGATGCGCAGAACGGATGCGCAGTACGCAAAATCGCTGATCTCGTTCTGGAACTCGTACTCGTTGTCGATGCTAACATCCTCTAATTACCTATCTGTTACGTCACTAGTTGAAGTTTCAGTTTTGCTGTCAATCATGTGACGTCTTTCCCTCCAAAACCCGTTAAAATCGAAAAACAAAAAACATGCGATTGTTTTGAATAGAAAGTTCTACCATCCTAAAAATTTTGGGCACAAAGGGATAAAAAACTCTTGGCTTCAATTAAGTCACCCAAAAGTCGCGACAACTGACCCGGCTTGCTTTGCTACGTTAATCTACTGTAAATGTTCGGAATTGGTCATTTTGCAGAAATTTAAGTTGGCCGTTTTCCAATTGTATTTGTTTTATATTTCAGAGAGCTTCAAGCAGCTGTCTTGAGAGTTGTGAGTTTTTGACTAAGGTTAAAAACTTTTCTTCAATAATAAATGGAGATGGTTCCTCGACACCAGCCCCAGGAATACCTTTAGTAACAAACAGGAGTTTGACCTCTATCAGCTTGAAGTGGGAGGCTGTGGAAAACACGACTGGTAGCCCAGTGTACATGATCGAAATGGCGTTTTCTGAGGGCGAACAAGGATTTGTTCCAGCCTACTTGTCAGAGGTAGTTTGAATAAAGTCTATCATTTTTGAAGCGTTTACTTTTATTCATAGATGTTTCCTGGTTTAATTTATTCTTTTAATTCTTTGTTAGTAGTCTTGCTTATATTTATGGCGTTTCCTAGGTGCTTGTTATACCAGAGGCAACAATATCACTCCCGAGTCTTTGCGCTTACATCGACAAGTCCCCATTTCGTTCAGACTACAGAGCAGTATTATACAAGTTTAGAGTGGCTGTCCTTACCGAGAACTCATCTTTAAGCGTTGGGCAACAAACGATGCAAACGAGTAAGCAACATTGAAAACTGATAAGTATCTTATCGCATTACTAAAATGTATCTTGATTCATCTGCATGGTGCATTTGCCATTGAAAGCCAGGCTTGTTGACCTATTCATCGAATCATAAATAAACATTTGGACAGTTACGTCTCTAATCTTTAAGGCTTCTTTTATTGAAATACACCACACAAGGATTGAGAGTGAGGAGGATTTTGAGGATCTAAATTTTGGGGATCTTAAAAAGAGAAAAGAAGATGCAATGCTGAAAAAAAAGGGAATTTAAAACTTTATTAACTCTCAGTTCTTCTTCTTGGGATATTTGTATTTCAGGATATTTCTAGGGGATTTGAACCCTTTCTTCGTAAACTGTTTAGCTTTTCATCTTTTCTTACACGAGCCCATAAGCATTGTACTTTAAGTTTTATCTTGTTAAATTAAAGGATATGACGATGATGATGATCTGTCTTTTGCCTAGCATCTTCGTTGCTTGTCTTTTTTTTTTACATGGGCTTGTCCCCTTTCTGGTCTGAGTCTCAATGAACCATTTTGCTTGACGAGCTCCTTCGCGACTGCACCCCTCCCCCCCCCTCCCCCCCCCCCCCCCCAACAAAAAAAAATCAGAATGGGAAAGTTATTTATTACATAATATTCAAAAACTATAGCCAATATAAAAACCGAGTGTGCGATGTTTCTAAAGAATAACTGCCAATGGTTTAAAGAGTGCCATCTGAACTGGATCTGCCAACGGCGTTGTAGGTGAATAGGTCACGGACCAGCTGACGTTGTTGGGAATCTTCTAGCATATTGGAGAATAATCATCTAACATTTTAAAAAATATGATTCTAAAGCAGCCATATAAAAACTAGGAGCGTGCGGCAACTATCTCTTAGTCGACCGTAGCTCTTTCTAGATCTATTTCCCTTCCTTTGTATTTTTGCTTGTCAGGCTTGTCAGATCCCAAAAATAACGTTTTGCCATCCGTATGGTGGAACTGCTGTAAATTTTCAGTAGCGGCGAGGGTTAGGTGTTTTTAGTGGTTCAATACACAGGCTGTATCCTGTTAGGTGACTTACTCACACAATGGACGAGCGACTGCTGGACTACACTGGTGCAAACTCAGATATTTCATGTTTTCTGTTGTATTACAGGTCTTATCAAGCCGGCGCCTGTCACAAACGTGACTTTAAACAGTCTAGTGTATGATCCTGTCGCAGACAATTCCCCTCTTGATGAAATCAAATTGACTGTATCCTGGATTCCCCCAAGCGGTGGGTGATAAAAAATCACATGATTATGTGCTGTTAGAAAATCGGGGGAACTTAAAAACGGTACACGAAAATGAGAAGACTTCCAGTTGTAGAGATTTATTCTTATTAAGTAGGTATGGCAAAAAGGAAACATTTTTCAATAGAAAGTGTTAAAAAGGCGCACCCTTTCTGTCAAACATTATATATATCGGAGCCTCCCCGTATATAGCCTCCCACGCAGGCGTTCCTAGGGGTTCGTTAAGCGTTCCTGCCACACAATTAATCTTGTGACTATATAGTACGAAACATTATATCCAATAATAAAATCATTTCTTAAAAATAATGTTTTATAGATTATAAGCATCTCATTACAAAATATGCCGTGATGTGGGAACTGGATCCTCGCAAATGTAACAGCGAACCCTTCTTAAGAGAAAATTGGGAAACTTCTGGGGTAAGTAATTACCATGACCTTACTAATTTGAAGTTAAAACAATTTGATTCTTAAACTTCTCTCTTTCTAATTTTTTTGTATTTGACAAGGGTGTTGAAAATGTGAAGATTGAAGGTTCATACAAAATGTTGACGTTTCTACATTTCCAAAAATGAAATAAATTGACTGTAAAAAGTCCTTCCCCCTCATGATCACTTGACTGTATTTCTTGCCACAGTGCCTCCTTTACCTCCTAAAATGACTTCGAATCAAGACAGAAAGAAAAATGAAATATTGAATATTGAAAGTTAACTCCGCTAAGATCCACACTGTTACCACAGAGTCAAACGTAGTGCAGTACAAAAAGACAAATATTTCATTTCACTTTGTTTGCAGCCCGAGAACAAATTTTCAGAACATGTGTACTCGAAAGCGAAAAGATGTAATCACCATCTTCTTGAGGTGAGTATTAATTAGACGATAATTATTTATACACGTGCAGGGGGAATATATGTCTAGTTGTGTACATATATTTGCTCATTGTCTTGTACACCTCATTCCATGCTCGTACACTTTAATATCAAATCTGAATGTATATCAACAGGCTAGTTTTTCTTGACTTAAAAAGAACAAAATTCTATGTCAGGTTATCTAGTTTATCTAGCAGCGGAAAATACTTTATTTCCCGTAGCCTTTGGTATAATTTTGTACCAGTGAGCCTTAAAATTTCTTGATACCGAGTTTCAGCCTGTTGTAACTTATGCAATGTAAAAATAGAGTAATTAATACACTTACGCTTTCAACACTGGACGTCTCAGTTAGGATGATGCTTTGGGGCACTGGATTGTCCGCTAACTATTCACCGGCCATCAGAGCGGGAGAATGCTGCACAGTCACTGTACAAGAACAACAACAACCTTTAAAAAAGTTTTACAATATAGGATGCCCCGCAAATAGCTATTTAGCTAATCCTGAGGCGGGACAAGATAAGGCGATATTAAACACTTCAAACAAAAAGAAAAGATTGAAATACAATTATAAGTAGAAATAATGAAACACCACAGTTACACGGGCGTAGCGTGACAATTTGAAGGTGTCCGCACGGGAAAAAAGGTAGACCACTGAAAGAACTCTAGACAATTTAAAACTTGGACTATTTTTTAAATTTAGGAAATACCATTTCCTTCGTTTTTCGCAGTACATTTTGAGTGCATAAATGCAAAGGAAAATGCAGTAGTTAGTTGTTTATTTTACATATCTCAAGTGTTATCAGTAGAGTAAGTCTGTAAAGTGTCTTCAGGAAAAAAGGGTGTAACAGTGAACAGTAACAGCTCCTTCAAATGAAATCATTCGTTCAAATGAAATCCAGACGATGTTCTCACAACTTGCAAAGCGATCGTCAAAGGTCTTGACAGCGGATTTGTGTGCTGATCATGCGCTTGCGCAAAAAAAAAAAAAACAAGCATTAACGGTTTTGAGAAGGAACAAAATCATGGCGGTCGACTGTTTCTCACTATTTTATCTTGGTAATTCGCAAATTTATTGATTTTATGTTGTTTTCAGATATAGGGTGTTTTTTTCTTTTAAACATTATTGCTCTGCACAGTTTGGAATTATACTCTCTTCTACGATTAACACTATAGTGTTTTCTCTTGGAATGTCTGCAAGCGAGGGCGCTACAAGCTACAAGCGCCTATAAAAGACGAAAATTGTGGCTCGAAACACACACACCTCTGTGGCTTTTGATTGTGTGTATCATTTTTGTCTTACGTGACAAAACATCGTTCGCCCCTCTGATTGGCCAGAACTCATTTGCGAAAAAAAGTTACAACATAGCTTTACAGTGAGCATATCCTAGTATGTAAAATATATAGATTTAGCCAGGGCTAAAAGCGAAGCTCTGGTTAATAATACGTGTAAACAAAAAAAATTTAATCGTGTAAAGCTAAACGGGGACGGCAATGAAAATGGCTTCAAGACTAATAGATATAATTAGCAAAAGAAAATTGCACGTGCAGCACACCTTTTCTTCTAATTAGCCAAAAAACAAATTTGCACGTGCGGCACGCTTTTTTGTCTTTCCCTTGCCGTTGTTTTGCACGACTACAACGCTGATTTGTATGACTAAAACGTCAAACTTCCTAGTTACACATTATTTTTATGGAGCAATTGTCGTATTTGCTTACCCAATATTTTGTATCTTGTGTTCATGTTTGCTCTTATTTTTCACTGCCGCTCATTTTTACCTTGCTGGCCGCTAGCATTTTCTCACCGCCGCTTTGAATTTCCATGTTTTTCTTCCTACGAAATTCGTCTCCTTTATTTTCAATAACTCACTCTAGCTCTTCTTCTGTTATCCACGTTAGTGCAAACATAAAGAGATAACGCCGAAAAAGACACGACTTTGTTGTTGTTTTTTCTTTCTAAAAGTCCGGGCGGCCATGTGATTTCCTTCCAAATAAAACCTTGAGTTGCATTTGGGTTGCCATACCTGTTGATTGAGTTATTTTACATTGGTATGCCTGTGATGCGGACGGACGGTCGAGCGGTCGGTCGGTGTACGGTCACGTGATTACCAAATTTTCTCGGATGAGTAGATTACCATATTTCCTTACCTATGAGGCTTCTTCTACGCGCGGCGCTTCGCGCCGCGCATGGAGCTCCGCTATTACAAATTTTGTAATATTCATTTTATATTACTTACCGCTGAGCTCTGCATACTCCTAGCCATAAAAAATAACGAATACATTTTCGCCTTACCATCTTGGTGTCCATGTGAGAACATCGTTTCTTTAGATATCGTTATTCATGGGAGCCATCTAAGTGATAACATTAGAGAGATTCTTCAAAGACTATACTTTTTTAGGTCTATTTTTTTGTAAAAGGTACAGGTACCAGTTTTCCCTTTCAAGGGCGCCTGATTTGAAACAGTACTTAATGTATTAAAGGCGTGACGTGAAAAAATCATACTCACATCATAAATGTGATCTACATTTGCTTTCCAGGTTCGTGCCATGATTGGCTGTAGTGCGAGTGATGAGGCAACTTTAATATACACCTATCCAGGTAAATTGTTAGGGCGTTGGTGATGTTCATTTTCACAAAAAGCAAATACAATTGCGGCATACAATTCTTAAACATTTATACATGCTTTTAAGTAAGAGTAACCCTAATATTTGGAAAACCCTAACTGAATAACTACCGTTTACAAAACTAAAAATGGAATCGTGTGACTTTATATAAACTCAATACCAAATGTCATTAAATGTTTTATTGATCAAAGTATACTCCCATTCCTACCCAGCGATGAACCTTTAGCAGATAAAATCGTAGGAGGGTGGGTATAAATCTTCGTAGACTAAAGTTTTATTTATTGTTCTTTTTTTTAGGTTGTCAAGATATAACAAATTTTCCTAAAAGTGAATGCTACAAATGTAAGCTTTAAAATAGTTTACCTTTTCTTTCATCTAGTAATCGCTTGTGGGAATTCATTTTTGCCATGGATGTCGTGGATCACGATATTTATAGTTGACCTAACTGAAATGACATGATTTGTTAAAAGCTTGTTTGTGGCGTCAAGAAAACTAATGACTCCCGTTTAAGCAGTAAGGGTAACCTTTCTGAAGGGTCGTTAAACCAAAACTGGTTGTTAAGTTAGATTAAAGTTAAAATATAGGGGAGAAGTTTTGAGCGTTCCCCTTACGTCATACTCTGACAAAGTCTTTGCTCTCGAAAAGTCAGCTTCCAGTATATAATCCCCAAGATGTTCAGCTTTTATGACTAAATCTTTGTACTTCACTCCCCTGAACTGAGGACTGACACCGCGTTTCTTTAGAAACTAACCACTTCATTCAGCACATCCTCGGAGACCCAGGGGCAGTCAGTCGGGCCGGGAGAAAAGTTGCGACGAAAGTTTTCAAGCATGGGTGGAAGAGCCCCTGAGTACCGACTCTCACCAGACCATTTCCAAAAGGTCAAGCGAATGCTGGCTCCTGATTGGGCACAAAAAATGATTTGTATTATTGTGCCCAATCGGCGAACAGTTTCTCCTGAGTTCTTTTCGTGAGTTCGTACACGATGGCTATTATCTCGCCAAAGTTGCCTGGTTCGTTCACCAAGCTTTCCTGACCAGAAACAAAGGAACTACTGGTGAGTCGAAGAACGTTTCGGATGCTATCAATCAGCGGGAGCAATTTAATTTGCACTGAGAAAATTCTGTTTCTGACGGATCACAATGTGAAAGGTTTGAACCCAGGAGTCATTTCAAAAGTAGGTTGAGTTTGATCGTCTGGGTGAACGTAGTCCTGAATAGGAACGGTTGTTGTTGACAGTGACTGACGTTTCGACAACCTGTGCGGTAGCCATCTTCAGAGTCAAAGTGAGTTGTATCACGTCAGTTGATGGTATTATACCAATCAGACCAATCAGACCAGAGTATAATACCATCAACTGACGTGATACAACTCACTTTGACTCTGAAGATGACTACGGCACAGGTTGTCGAAACGTCGGTCACGTTCACCCAGACGATCAAACTCAACCTACTTTTGGATCACAATGTATCGTAAATAATAGGAAGTTTAAGATGAAGCGGCGACGAGAAAGCAAAAAAAGCAATGGTTTGATAAGGCAAAACAACAACTTTGCACGTGCATCACGCTTTTTTGTACATTTCTTTGCCGTCACTGCTCGACTGCCACATGAGAATACCTAATTTCACGTTTTGTGAAAGACGTAAGCGTAAACAAGCAATGACAAATGACTTGGATATGGTTGATAGAAATTCAGCACCAGAGAGGATCGCTTGCATTTGACAAAGTAAGCAAGTTGGAATAATCATGATAGAGACTGAAAAAAGGGAATTCACTTCTCATGCGAGGTTTCGTGGCTGTCGGCTGTCGCGGCATCTTAAGAGTGAGTCCATGGGTGCACCAGGCAGGTGCGCTACATGCTATCTCTCCGATTTCGATGAAACTTGGCCAGTTTAAAGGGTCTACCCCAAAACTCAAAATGACAAACTGGTTCATAGTTTGGATCTTTATGGTGGGAGATAGCCCACCCAACTGGTTTAATTAGATTTTTTACCAATAAAAGTGCATTAATACCAGACAAAAGTAGGAAGCTCTCAGGACAACTGTTTTTAACCTTTGACTATGAGGGTTTGTATAAATGTTGATGCATCTTTGACAAATGTAAGAATATAAGTTTTAGTCAATTTGATTGACAGCTTGTCAATCACCGGCCTTGAACATTGGACTACCTTTTTAGCCATTCAAATATTTGCTGATTTTGAGACCAAATATCTCTCCTTGCCAGAAAGCTATGACAATAATTTTGCTATTCCCTGTTTACCAACCCTTTAGTCTATAATAAACATAAAAAACATTTCTGAGCACTGCCTTTTTTGGGCGTCAGATGCCAGTTGAAAACTGCACCTAAAACAGGCTTATTTCCACTTCACCTGTCCTATAATTCAGCAATTAAGGGCCGTTGAAGTTACTAAACCGACACTTTCCAGCCCGTTATACAAGAATGATAATTGAGGAGTTTAATGCATGCTTAAACCTTCGAGATTTTGTGAGAAAATTAAAGATTTCACACTGATTAGTAATGCACGTCACCAAAATATGGAAGGCAAAATCGTAATGTTTGTGACCTCGTTTTGATTTTCTTGCAAAATGAAAGATTATTCTTCTTACGAGTTACACTATACAGAAGTCCTTCATTCAAGTGTTTATGGTCTTTATTGCGACAGAACCAAGCTGTTTTTAATTTCCTGGGCAGAATTTTCAAGGCCACATGGTGAGTGGTTGTTGACAAGCTTTGAATCACGCCAGTATATGCCAGTCATAAAGCAACGTCAACTCGCACATCTAAAAACAACATTCAACGATGGGAAATTCTTCCTTCTAGCGATGAAGAAATTACGCCCTTAAAAAGTTCATTAAGTTTAGGCTACAACCTAAAAAAGAATAGCGTTAGTTTTACTTACCGCCGTCGATCTACGCCTACTATGTATGCTCCGTGACCAGCCAATATTTGTTTAGAATCCACTTCTTTGCCTCCAAAAGGCTTTCAGAATGTCCTGCTTATCTCTGTTAATAACTATATTTATCTCCTCCTAAGTTCATTTTTTGTTCAAATGCAAGTGGTTCGAAGATCTCTGTTACTCTCAATCACGATTATTTACTACCAAGTATTACGTGACAAAAAGAAAGAGCCTGCAATGTTTTGATCAGCGAATTTCCCGCGCCTTCCCCGGCAATTTACATAAATCTAAACAATTTTCGGTTGTCTAAACTGGAAGAGAAAATGAATAAAAATAAACAAAACAAAACAGAACTAAAAAATAGGTATTTACATTTTTGTTTTCGTCGCCCTAGGGCCAAAACTGAGAAACAATAGCCTGTATACAGACCCCTTCTCCCCTCACTAAAACACCCGACCTTTTTTCACTAGATATTCCTTGTTTACTTCCTGTTTAAAAGCCATGACATCTATTGTCGATTATTCGTTAAAAAGGCGTTTATTGTCATTTCAATGATAAAAACAATATGTAGCATGAAAGGAGATATTTTACATAAAATGCGCGGTCTACTAAAAAAACTATCTATAGCCAACTGATAAAAATACTGTCTACTAAAACTACTCTAAAAAGCATACTAAAACTAGTTTTAAAATGTCCGCATTCCTCGTATTAAAACTAAAATCATCTAAAAAGTCAGCATTCTTCTGAAAAAGGGTTCTGGACCCTCGTACACATGTGTGGACGGATCTTAAAATTTCAAAAGATATGCGTGTTTTAAGCCAAGATATGGCACTGGCATACGACTTGCCGTTTATTTCGGGAAAGTTTGTCCGCTAGGTTGCTCAGAAAAAGTTTGCATTCTCCCCCATTCCTCCATTCCTGCCAAAATCCAGGGGGATAAAAGATCCCATTTCCACGTTAATAACTCTTTGTTGGTACTTCCTTTTCTTCTCATTCTCATGCTCCACGAAGATCAATTCTGTGGATTTGTTCTGGTTACAAGTTGAGTTCACATGCGTAAAACATACATAGAAGAATGCTGTCCCTCCTCGTGACCAGAAACTTCCGCCTTTATGTCCAGTCTAGCCTCAGGACGGACTTGTGATGGTGGATCTTAGGTTGAATACCTCATGGTCGATCGGTAGAAGGTGGGGTTCTACCTCGACATCCTTGCAGATTTTGCTGAGCAGAGGTGTGCGAAGGTTCTGGATGCCATCATGTCTTTGTGCAACAAAACCCGTCTTCTTACACGACAGAGCGTGGCTGACTGGGAATCGATCTCCACACGCGCAATGGCTCGGCAAGTCCGCTAGTTGCAGATTGTAATGCAAGCGTAGATAGTCCCTAAATTGTTGCCTATTCAATGTCAGGTCCTGCTCTTTAAGGGTTACGGCGTTGAGCCACGAGTTTGCATCATTGTCTCTGGCCTGCTTTGTTGATCTTAGCAGGTCTAGCTGCTACATGTGTTGCTATTACTAACTTTGAGGCAGCGTATTGCTGTGAGACATCAGCTTTCAGGTCTGGTATACCCAGACCCCCCTTGTGCTGGCGGAAGGACAAATAGTTCTCGCAACTCAGCAGGGAGGGGCTCCGTCTGGTGAAAAAGGACTGGAAGGAAAATATCATTGATCGCTTCCTAAATTGGTTCCACATAGTCTTCAAAAGAGTCAATTGTACGCATAAAATATGGAAATTTCGATAAAAAAGTAGCCCTCTGTGAAGGAGACGCAGGCGGCATCGGTATGACTCCGCCAGCAACTCGATGTTTTCCCTCCAACCCTGGGCTTTTCCACTACAATATTGGTCTTTGTATTACTGTGATCCAGTGACTGTTTCGAGGTGTCGTTGACCTTCCGTTGTTATAACTGTAACCTCCTCTCCAAACACCAGCTCGGCCTCGTCTGCTAGATCTTGTGTCTGTACTACCCGGGCTTTACTATTAGCCAACTTTTGGAGCCATTGATTAGGTAGCCAGATTTCTTTCCCTCTTGACTAAAAAGCTTATACCAGTTGTATAACAGTTCCATTAGGCTGCTTCCTGCCAAGTCATCAACCAGTTATACTTGCTTAACTTCAGGTATACGCGCTTTTAGGCTCGGAATCAAGATGGATGTGTTGATCGCATACCACGGCATGGCTAGAGGGTCACTCTATGTTGTCCCTTCGTGGGATAAGATCTCTACTCCTCCACAGGTGAACAATCTCGAGGGACTTCCGTACGTGTTGATGATATACATGGAAATTTCCGGCCAAGTTATTTGGTTTTTGCTAGCGTCAACCAACAGGATTTCGTCTGTACCATCATCATCTTAAATCTCGGTCATGGCATGTATGGCGACCTCGGCACCCGCACTGTAGCCAATGCAAATTTGCCGGGGGGGCGGCTGCCAGCATGATCTCCTCCTTTAAGGCCCTGTTTACAAGGGGGGGGGGTTAACCCTGGTGCTAGGGTACCGTAGCAAGAGGGTTACCCTAGCACTCGCTCCTTTCTTCTTTTTTACACGACGTGTTTACACGGCAGGTAGGGTTACCCTAGCAAGCGGGTTACCCTACCTGCCTTGTAAACGCTCTGCTAGGGATAACTCGCCTACCCTGGACAACTTTCCTCCGTTGACCCGAGTGATAGGGTAACCCTACCTGTGAACTGAGGGTAAAGATAGGGAGGGGCCGGGGCGAAGGGAAGTAGGCAGAAAACCCTGAGTTCAGCTTTCGTGTGGCTGTATATTTTTCTGTACGAACTACAAAACACGCCCTGAAAAACAGCCCGCATTTTTAGTATGCTAATGAAAAGGAGTAACAAAAAAATATTGTAGCTAGATTACAGGAGCTGAACCCCTGAGTGGAAAATGAACACGTGAATACGCGTGGCGTGTTTTGACAAGTACTTATTTTTTCTTGGCTATATTATTTCAGCTTAAAATAAATGTTATATTTTATTACTTGGCTTCCCTGTTTTCAAGAAAAAGCATGCACTAGTTCCCCATAGTTTTTACTTTAACTTAAACTTAAGGAAGGCAAATTTCTTGTAAACCAGAGCTAACTTTACCCCGCTTCCTAGGGTAACCCTCTCTTCTTGTAAACAGGCCCTAAGAAGGTGGATATGGTCTTATTCGTCTCAAAACCTCTCCGACTCCTATTGGTCAAATTGATGGGTTCTTATCCAGTGGAATGAGCCTGAAGGAAGTGTAGCTTTCCAAGAGAGAAGGGTGCTAACCTCATTTCAGCAGATTTCTGGTCAACGCAGCTATTTCTTTTAGGCTTATTATTATTATTATTATTATTACTTTTTTTTTCATCCTCTCCTCCAGTTTAGACAACCCAAAATTGTTTAGAATGTATTTAAATCGCCGCGGAAGGCGCGGGAAATTCGCTGATCAGAACACTGCAGGCTCTTTCTTTTTGTCACGTAATACTTGGTGATTGAGAGTGACGGAGGTCTTCGAACCACTTGCATTTGCACAAAAAATGAACATAGGAGGAGACAAATTAGTTATAGAGATAAGCAGAAAATTCTGAAAGGCTTTGGAAGGCAAAGAAGTGGACTCTAAACAAACATTGTCTGTCGACGAATTAGATCGACGGCGGTAAGTAAAATTAACACGATTCTTTTTCTGAGGTTGTAGCCTGAACTAAATGAACTTTTTAAGGGTGTAATTTCTTTATCGCTAGAAGGAAGAATTTCCCATCGTTGAATGCTGTTATTAGATGTGCGAGTTGACTTTGCTTTATGACTGGCATATACTGGCGTGATTCAAAGCTTGTCAACAACCACTCACCATGTGGCCTTGAAAATTCTGCCCAGGAAATTAAAAACAGCTTGGTTTTGTCACAGTAAAGACCATAAACACTTAAATGATGGACTTCTGTTTAGTCTAACTCGTAAGAAGAATAATCTCTGATTTTGCGAGAAAATCAAAACGAGGTCACAAACATTACGATTTTGCCTTCCATATTTTGGTGACGTGCATTACTAATCAGTGTGAAATCTTTAATTTTCTCACAAAATCTCGAAGGTTTAAGCATGCATTAAACTCCTCAATTATCATTCTTGTATAACGGGCTGGAAAGTGTCGGTTTAGTAACTTCAACGGCCCTTAATTGCTGAATTATAGGACAGGTGAAGTGGAAATAACCTTGTTTTAGGTGCAGTTTTCAATTGGCATCGGACGTCCAACAAAGGCAGAGCCCAGAAATGTTTTTTATGTCTATTATAGACTAAAGGGTTGGTAAACAGGGAATAGCAAAATTATTGTCATAGCTTTCTGGCAAGGAGCGATATTTGATCTCAAAATCAGCAAATATTTGAATGGCTAAAAAGGTAGTCCAATATTCAAGGCCGGTGATTGACAAGCTGTCAATCAAATTGACTAAAACTTATATCCTTGCATTTGTTAAAGATGCATCAACATATATACAAACCCTCAAAGTCAAAGGTGAAAAACAGTTGTCCTGAGAGCTTCCTACTTTTGTCTGGTATTAATGCACTTTTATTGGTAAAAAATCTAATTAAACCAGTTGGGTGGGCTATCTCCCACCATAAAGATCCAAACTATGAACCAGTTTGTCATTTTGAGTTTTGGGGTAGACCCTTTAAACTGGCCAAGTTTCATCGAAATCGGAGAGATAGCATGTAGCACGCCTGCCCTGTGCACCCATGGACTCACTCTTAAACTCCTGAATATTTAAGAAGGCGTGATCGATGCAAGAGTGAACACTTGTTGTAAGCTCAGGCTTGTATTTTTGGAAAAGCGTCTTTAGTTTTCGGGTAGACAGTATTTTGAACTGGAGAGTTTATATCAAACTGAAAGTTTCCTGACTGCGTGCATTTCTTTGGTGCATGAGCCAGAAAAGCCGTGATAGGGTCAATAGCCGTCGTGTACGAACTCACGAAGAGAACTCAGGAGAAACTGTTCGCCGATTGGGCACAATAATGCAAAACATTTTTTGTGCCCAATCAGGAGCCAGCATTCGCTTGACCTCTTGGAAATGGTCCGGTGAGAGTCGGTACCAAGGGGCTTTTCCGCCTGTGCTTAAAATGTTTCTTCGCGCCTTTTCTCCCGACCCGACTGACCGCCCCTGGGTCTCCAAGGATGCATTCAGCAATGATTGCAACAGACTGGGAACGGATCGCCAGGTATTTCTTATCGTTGGCTTAGTGGCTAGAAAAAACGATGGGAAAACGCTTTTGTAGACCCCGAGCTTCTTTCGATTTTTTAAATTTAACGCATTTTTGGACAAGGCCTGATCAGCCTGATACTACAAGATTATCAATATAACAGTAACATGACAAAATTAATGTTTTACTATTTAATCATCATTAGCAAATGTTTGCTATGAAAGCGGAAAACGTTTTTTTTTAATTCAAAATTCAGTCAATGTTATACAAGTAATACCTGATCATTATGCTATATGTTTAGTTGATCCACCAGAGGCGCCAATGGAAGACAGGGTAGTACACAATATCAGACTCTCTTTTACAGCCCAAGACGATTATAGATTCCAAGTAAATATCGCCTGGGATCCACCGGTATACCCTTACAAGAACGTGACTCTTTACTATGTTTGGAATTGGAAAGAAGACAACGAATTTATAAGCTTCCACAACACGGTAAGCGTTGACAAATTCATCACAGCAAACGTTGCTGATTTAATTTTGCCTACCCAGAAACACCAAACACACTCTTCGCATGACCTAAACTCCGCAAAGATAAGTTCAAAAAGGACGTGTTTGTGGGTCCTTTGGTAATAGATTTCTACCTGATTTTGAGCAGCGATTCATAGAGTTAGAGAACTCCCCCCACTTGCAACCATACATAGTAATTTAGTAATTGTTGCGTTTATAATAATGATGTTCATCTTCCAATTTCACGGAAGTCACTTTAATTATCAAGAATTTAGAGATTATCCTGAAAAAGACCTGTATATATACGGCTGCAGAAGTACAAAATGGTTAGCCGGATTCACAAACGAAAAAACATTATGGTTGTAATTCACAGGTTCTCTGGTCATTATTTTCTGTCATACAGTTTAAAACTATATTTGATTGATTGTCTTTTATTGTTTGCAAATTATACTGATAGCTGAATCATTATTCTAAGGCTGTTCAGCTGTCATCGAAAAGAAATCTCTTTCAAACTAATTTTTCAATTTTTAACCGTTTGAGCTGATACTTTGCATGATAATAGGACTTTGTATTCTCAACCATCGTACGTTTTTGGATTTTTTAAATTAACAGTTTTTGGCGAAAATGACTTCATAAGATTGACAGCAAAAAATAACTACCAACTTATGCATAACAGGTTAGAAATTTTAAAAGAATACTCAGAGAACAACTTAAATGTGACGTGAAAAAGTCTTTGAAAACCTCATTTGGTTGCGAAGATATGACATTCTAAAGATCACCAAATTTCTAAAAATAGTAACAAAATGGCAGAAAATACGAAATTCACAGCTCTATAACTTCTCAATCAATTAAGCTTTACAAATAGTTTTTTCACACTTGAACTATGCCATAAGTCGAAAACTATTTTTTGCTGTCAATCTTATGAAGCCATTTTCGCGCCAACAACCGTTAAAAGCAAAAATCCAAAAACATACGATTGTTGGACATATGAGGTTCTATTATCGTGCAAAGTCGCAGCCCAAACGGATAAAAATTGAAATACTAGTTTGAAAGAGATCACTTTTTGACGACAGCTGACCCGGGAGTGTTCATTCAAAATATTTCTACGTTTCTGATTGGCTCAAATCCCACGGATAATTCCTTTTAGTAAAATCCAGCTAGTGGTCTATTTTCAATGCTGCGTTCTGATTGGTTGAGCTACTACTAGGCTATACGTTATAGCCCACTGGTAGTGAAAAGCGCAGGCTTTTCGGCGGCAAAAAAGGATTAAAGTCTAGCTTTAACTAGCTAAAGTTGTTTTGTCTCGATATTTTTGACCAACTAGTTGGATTTTACTAAAACAATTATTCCTCTCGCCCTCATGGGCTATTGACTCAGAGCCCATTCGGGCTCGAGGAATAATTGTTAAATAAGTTAAATAAGGAAGAAGTTTGCGACATGTGGAAAATCATAAGTCTAATAGAACAGCATAAATGCCAGAAAATTGGACAGCTAACTGAGAAGCCCTGGAGACGAGGTTGAGCTGGCTAAAAACATAGCAAGAACAGGAATAATACAATTCGACGGACTACATCCTGCTATTTGGAGAATATTTGCAGAGCTGAACATCCCTTTATCTCCTTAACTTGCCGAGAAACGAGCAGTTGAACACGAGAACTTAACATCGATGGAGACATATATGGAGGTAAGCACGTTTTAGATTGTTTTTATACTAGGAATTATTTTGAATGATTAATAAAATAATTATTAAATTTGAATTCAGCTTTCGTATGATCTGAAGAATTATGGAGATCTCGGAGAGTGTTATCCGCCTAAATACCCTCGGCGTATAACACCCTCCTAGATGTCCATAATTCCTGTTTGTACTTCTGATCATACTCAGCCTCATCCTGATAATTGTTGATTAACACCACCCATTATATTGCAGGTGCCAACAAGCTTGTTATTAACGAATCTACTACCTGGAACAGCTTACAAAATCGACGTAAGAGATTAACCTTATACATGCAGTGTGATCGTAACTATCAAGAAGGGATTAGGCTTAGGATTTTTATTAATTTTCTTTAACACAATTTTAAAAATCTTATAACAGGTCAGACCACGTTTTACTGACAGCCTTCCATCTTCGGAAAGGAGATCTATCAATTTTACTACCCCTGGTGAGTTAATTTTAATTCAAGCATTACGAAACTATAAAATGAATAGTCAGTACAAGAATAATCACTGAATAAACATGCAAAAAATTCTTTAAATCGAACCATTTATCCCACCAGCCATTCATCAAATATACATAGCTAAACTCCCTTTTGAGACTCAATACTTCTTAAGTATATCGTCATCATCATCATCATCACCATCACCTTGATCATAATCATTGTCACATTATCAATTCATATTCATAGTAACGAAATTTAGGTATAGGGGTATATGAATCTGTTCAAGTACCCCCGGGCTAATTAACTCTTTTTAGAGTAAAAAATAAACGGTAAAAATCCAGTCATTATCAAGTTCAAGTATGAGAATATAAAAAAATAAATAAAAATAAATATGTAAAAAGAAAGAAGCAATGGAATAAAAAATATGGGAAAAGTATCAAAAAAAAATTTTAAAATGGAGTGTCAAAAACAATAAAAAATGTAAGAACTAAGAGTTGTTAAAAAGGGGACATTAAAACAATAAAAAACACGCAGAAACTACCTTTGCACAAGTTGAGTCATACTGTACATTAACAAATTAAAAAGCATTTCATAAACTAGGCAGTTAAACTTGATTGTGCACTTCTTTATTAACACAAAAGTTCTTGCTAAGATACTCTTTTTTCCCTTTTTTTTTGCTACACACAGCTGTACCTCGAGACGAAGTGACGGTCCATTTAAAAGGTTATCAATTCTACCCTTCGCCAGTACCGGGAAGCTTTGTTGCAAACATCTCCTGGGATAAACCAACGTTTAATTATAGTTCCCTCGCTGCCTACCAGTTATACTACAAAGTTGGAAAACAAACACGATTAGGGAACATAACCGTAAGTATTCTAGTAGTGCTTAGTTGTAACGTCACGTTCTACGACAAATTCATTATCTAAGCACAAGCTCCACAGGAGGCCGTTTGGGGGTATGAAGTGCAAATTTTGAGTTCTGATATCAAACTTCTATCGAATTTTATTTTTTGCACTTTTTCGCAGAGTCAAACTCACTTCTTAATCACTGGGGTGATGCACGGCGAGAAAGTTTCGTATTGGGTAAGCTCCTTATGTACTGGTGAAATTAGCCATGTATCTTGACCATAATCATTATGAAATTCATTTCTATGAATTTAAGAAAAGGAAACCAATTGTAAACATAATATGATAAAAACTGCCAGTAACTAAACGGATTTTCTATTTTTATTTATAGCACACAAAGATGAAAAAATGAGCAAAAGTAGGCAGTTATCAATAGCCTCTAAATGGCCTCTGTATGATTTGCCTTAAATGTCTCGTACTCAAGAAAAACGCTCTCTTTTCAGATCACTCCGAAATACAAACATCATGAGTGGATTACAGGAACAGAACTACTTGGAAAAGTAAAAGCACCTGGTATGAAGTATTGCTGCCTGGGGAGGGGGGGTACTCCCTATAATGACCCATACGGGGAGACTCAAAAGGGGTACCTTTTTCAGGCTTCAGGTGTAATGAAAGGGTTTGGACATGCGTTGAAGCACATGGAAGGGTAGGAAAATCTGTCATGTCGGCCTGTAAAAAGGCCTAAAAGGGCTAACAGATACATTTTATAGCTATGGAAAATTCGAGAAAACCTTCTGGTTTACTGATTTGTTCGTATTTTAAAGAAAGTGAATAATATATCAATTGAAATCTATGCAAATTTATAAACTAGGTATGATGTAAAAGGGGTACCATTTGTCAATGCAAGAAATACGAAAGGGGTATCTTTTCTGTCAAAAATGGCATACTTAAGGGTAAGGGGTTGGATCTCGTGGCAGAGCCTCCTGGTATAAAACTCTTCACAACTTGCTTATATCTAAAAATGTTTCAAGTGAAAGACTAAGAAGATCTCCAAAACTCAACAGCTAACATCAATTTTTCAACAGAAATTAATATTTGCCTTAACCATTGGACTAAATATCCACTCAACGGTCAAAAGCTCTAAACTTTAACCGTCAATCGTCAAAACTGGCAAACATTTTCAATCAACTGTCAAAGCTACCACCCCATTGAGACCATCAAATATGGCCAGCGGGACCAGCTTTAGACCGTCTTTCCCAGCAGAATTTCCACAGAAAAATTGCTTTCCAAACCAAACGAATACATCTGCTTATGTCGCGCAGTTAAGTGTAAAAATATACCTCGCAGGTGCACGATCAGGGTTTTGGTCTCTTTGGCCTCTTACCTGAGATTCATGAGGTTCTGTGCCGACACACTTCCAGTATTTATTTTGGATAGTAATTGAAATCCAGTGAACTCATTTCAGTGTTAACAAGTTGAGAATGATTACACGATTTGATTACCTTAAACAGGTGAAGCAGTGGAATAGAAGCGCTTGTACATATTATAACTAAAAAAGGTAAATATATATTTTTGTACTTTTAGTTCCACCTGATGAAGAAGTCAAAGTTAGGCATATCCTTGTAGGGACGTTTTTACGTGAGGAAGGGAAGAACACGTTCTCAGTCAACTTCACGTGGACAGGACCATTATTCAACTTCACGCTTCGTGCCTACAAATTTACGTATGAGTTGACGGGCTACAGCGCCGAGACCATATTTCACGGGGAGGTGGTATGTAATAGAAAATTTAGCATCTTTTTCTGTAATAGTCAAGAATTTGAAATGATTATAAAAAAAAAGACTTTGTTCAGTCCGAATGCACCTCAGCTATAAGGATGGATAGCAGCGTCATATGTGATGATTCAAATTTAAAGCAAACCTTTTTCTTCTTTTATCCTTGTCTTTTCTTCTTCTTTACCAGTTACACGTACCTCATACTTAAACTAAAATCCTCTAGAAAAGTGGGGGCGCTAAAGCCTCCCCCAGTCCCCCCGGCTCCGTCGTCCCCGTTATTAAAAAGATAAATTAGCCGGCTGTTAGCAACATGACATGCAAAAGAATGTGCGAAAATTAACATTTGCGAAACAGAACTAGATAAGTTTAAGAATGCCAGCTGCATTTCTCATATCAAATCTGATTCTCTCCGTCTTTTACAGACGCAACCAGCATTCGAAATGTTCGGAGTGAGGCCAAAGGAATTTGTTACGCTAAAAGTAAGTACTTATTAAATGTTTAATTTTTGATGATAACGTGCGATTACTATATATTATGTTACATCTCAAAACAAAATAAGAATAACTTCGTGTTATGTTGTAGGTGACGCCCTTGTTTGATAACAAAAAAATTCAGAAGATTGAAAGCCAAGTTACGAAAACGGCACCAGGTTAGATTATTACCTCCTAGATTACTTAATTATCAACAAATAATTATTCAGCATCGCAAGGTATAGCAATACAAACAGCTTAAAATAACATAAAATGGCTCATGATAAAAAGAACTTTAACGGGCAAATAACAAACGCAAATATATTTTCGAGCTTTTTGAGACCAAAGATCCATAAATGATAAATTAGTATAAAACCTAGAAATAGCTGAATGCTCGTCCCAGATATCGGTAGTAGGAAGAGAAAATGGATTAAGATACCGTGATATTTATTTTTTAAGGCTATTTTATGATTTGAACTGATTGTGAAGCAAGAATATTATAGCGTTAGTCGATTGCCCGATGATACCCTCTGAATAATTATTGTAAGTCACGTGACGTATGGTGCAATAACCATGTGAGACCATTTCCAATCTAATAACGAACGGGTTGAGAGTTTCAAGAGGATCCTCAGTGAAATGTTACGTCGGAAGATCCAGAACGACCTAACAGATTTGGATCTACAGCTTCCAGCTTGCATGATGGCCTGTCGAGGTGGTGTTCATGGGCCAGCAGTGGTTTCTCCTAACCTCTTAATACTGGGTAGAAAATTGGAAGTTCCCCTGGATGTCGTAACTGAGAGATCTCCTGATGCGTTAGCACTCAAGGGGGACTATGCTCTTGCTGTTCAAGAAAGAATGGCTAGAGCATATGATTTGGCCAGACGTCATTTGAACAAGGTTGCTGTACGACAGAAGCGGAACAACGATAAGCAGCTTACTGGTAGACCGTCATTGTTGGTGATTTTGCTTGGCTACATAACGTTCGGAGGAAGAAGGGGAGAAACACCAAACTTGACTATCCTTCGGAAGGAACCTATCTGGAAACATCATTGCTGTCGGATGTGGTAGGTGCCTCTTATCCAGAAGAACCGAAAGACCAAGCCCAAGGTTGTTTTAAAACAGATTAAAGCCTTAACTAGAACCCCCACTGGAGAGATGGATTACAAAGAGGCGGACGCAGTTAACGAGCCCTAGAGAAGAGGGGAGAGAGACATCAGATGAAGACTCTTCAGTTTTTGTCAAGGTGAACAGTCAGTGCTGGTTAACGAGAGAGAGGGAGTTGAGCTTGACGAAACAGAATCTACGGAAGGAGACAAGGATGATCAGTGTTTCCCCGAGACCTCAGAATGCTGATTGCATTGGGGATTATACCAGTAACAAGCCCAAGATGTGAGAGAATCCGAAATTCATACGGAAATGTCAACTTCTGTTGCGGATGGCCATAACCGGGAGGATGTCTGCCGTCAAACAGTTAAGTCGACTGCAAAAGTCTTACCTTGGAAGGATTCCAGCGTTGTTAGGAGATCTCCAAAGCAGCAAAAGCCACCAAGTCTTTACGGAACTTGGGTGACTGACTAACCTGAAATCTTCAAGGCCTGATACGCGTTATAGGACAGCCTAGACAACTAGATACAAGTACCAGTTAATGCCATTGATTTCCTAAGACCTGTGGACATTCAGCATATAATAATGAACAGTCGTTAGAAAATCTTAGTCTGTTGAGTTAAATTGAAGTTGCTTTCAGATCACTGAGTCGGAAGTGATCGGCAAGGAGGGCCAGCACTGGCACAGTACCCAAATAAGGGGGAGCAGTGTAGCGTTAGGCGACTGCCCGCAGGTCCCTTTAAGTAACTATTGTTAGTCACGTGACGTATTGTGCAATAACCACGCGAGAGCGAAGTTGTCAAGATTGTGTATCCTGTAACGATGATTAAAATGTGTTTTGTTAACACCGTGTTTTACCTTGGATTCTGGGACTACAATGCACAGTGAAACCTCTATTAAGTGGACACCCTCGGGACCTTCCCAAGTGTCCGCTTAATAGAGGGTGCCCTTTCAATAGAGGTTTGTAAAAATTGCGTAATGTTTGTGTTAACAATTAACATTCAACGGTAACTCTGTACTGTGATAAAGTTACATGTCGTTAAAATTTAGCCAAAGAAAGATTTGATTGTGAATATTTGTGATGTACTTCGTGCAAACGTTTTAGGTGAACTTTGATCATACGGTCGGATATCGGTTTAATCTTCAGTTTATTGACAGTTACATGTATTAATTTATCTTTATTAATCGACTACAGTACGTATTTTAAGGACGTAATCCAGTACTGCTATTGTCAATTCAGTCCGGTGTCTGCTTAATAGAGGTTTTTAACAATAGAAATTAGCCAAACAACAATTCATTTTAGTGTCTGCGTCCGCTTAATAGAGGTGTCTGCTGAATAGGGGTTCGTTACTAGGGAAATAAAGGACTTTAATTTTGGGACCCAGCTTTGTGTCCACTTAATAGAGGTTTCACTATTATATAAAGTATCAGTTATTGAAATAAGACCGAATGGATATTTTTATAAGGATTTTTCATATATCTCATTTTCTCTTTTTTGTTTCAGAACCTGATCCAACTACTTTAAAAGTTCGAAACCTGTCCGAAACAATTCTCATCACCAGCAAACCAGACCATTACATTTATTTAGTCTCATGGGAGATGCCCCTCTTCAATGAAAGCAAAGTGAACGAATACGTTGTAACCTGTAGTCTCTCCGGTAACCCAGACAGGGCAAAAAGATGGCAGACAATAACGGTAGTCCATATAGAATTTGTCGTTATAACATTCTTTTTGTCATTCTTTCCGAGAAAGTTTTCTAAAAACGTTGCGTAATTGTGTTTTTCTTCTAGCAATGTTTTTTTTATCTTCATTCTTAAGTCATCTCCTTACCAAGCCAATACGTTGCCTTTCTCTGACCTTCGATCCATTTTTTTAACTCGCATCGAATAAAAACCCACAATGATTTTGTATTTTTCATTCGTAATACTTTTCCCTTACGGTGAATACCTCCAATTTAAAACTCTTACCATGTCGCAATGTTTATTTCACTAGGAGGGTAATAATATCACAATTTCTGACTTAATACCTGGAGACAGAGTGGAAGTTGAGGTAATTTATATAAGCACTGGTCCATTTGGGCTTAAACTACGTAAATACAAATGTTCTCACTGTGCCTTTTTTTTTTCGAGAGTCCTTACTTAATTATAGGATAGGCGAAATCACAAGGAATCATTAGCCAAATTGTTTTTTTTAACACATCAAAAAATTATTAAAATAAAAATGATCCACAGACGCCATAAGAGATTCTTCACATCATACGGAAATATTTCTAATCCTTAACATCCTTATTACCTCGTAGACTTTTTTCAAAACAATGGCCTGTTTCTTGGCGCAGTTTAGGAATATAACTTTCAGCTTGCGACTTCCAACTTTTATTTGAAATTATAAATAAATTACGAAAAGACCTTTAGGACTGTTTTGCAATTAGCAAGGCTAGTCGAGGCAGGCCTTGCCAAACGTTTTTTTTCTTGCATAAATTCCGCAAAAAGTAGTTAGTATCCAGCGAGCATTTTATTCCTTGGGTTTTTGGCTATCCGTGACCGAATTACTTCTTGTAAGGAGTCCACCAATCAAAACAAAACTTGGACATTATCATACCCAAATAAGGATATTGACACACACAATTAAAAATAGACAATGACATCATACCCACATAAGGATATTCAAAGTAGACAGACTGCAAATTATAGTAATTGCTAAAAAATATATCTACGTATCCCAACTGTTCATCAGTAGGATGGCTAAAATGCGTGCAATTCCACAATATGACACACGTAGTAAAAATGAACTAAGACATCATCTGTCCAAAAATAACTCTAAACCTATCCAACCGGTTAAACCAACTAAAAATAGCACATGACTTATCTTTATGAGATTCCTGCGCATTTTATTCATGAGGTAAAGACAAAAGGCTATGACGTTATCGGCGTTACTGTAATCCACCGCAAATTAATGAGATTGTAGCTCTGTGAGAATTTTATTCTCCGGGTACCTCACTACTGGCCACCGCGCCTGGAAACGAGGTTGATCGATGGTCAACAGCCAATTCAGCCTCGTTTTCAATCAAATATACCATTGTTTAACCCTGTTTCCAATTAAACAATAATCGAATCGATAGTAAATTGCTCTCTATTTCCAAATTTGGGCAGAGCCGGTTGGTTGTGAAAAATTAGCCGGGGGATTGGAGCCAGTCAGGAAAGTCGAAAACTTTTGAATGAATAATAATTAAATTAAAGATGTAAGTCTCTCTTATTTCAGTTGCATTATATTAGTATAGGTTTTCTCATAATTTAGGTCACCGACGTCGGGAAGGTTGCACCCGGTCTGGGTCGAGTACAGCGTTTGTGGCGCGAAACGCGAAGATTGAGCAATGAAAGGTTTTTGGTCTAACCCGAGTCACGGACGTTTTGTCTGTGTTTACTTCTGTTATTTGAAATATCTGTACTCATAGCATTTCAAATTCAGAAAGATTCGCAGGGGAATCGTACATTTTTTTATCCCATTGTCATATGAACAGTTCATCTTTCACATTTATTCTGCTTAAGCTCTCTATTACGAATTAATAATGATCATGATCGGTGGTGATAATGTTGATGATAATGATGATGATGATGATGATGGTGATGATGATGATGATGATGATGATGATGATAACCATGTCGCTGTACATCTTCACTTGTTATTAATATTTATTTGACTGGTGATAGGAGAGAGCTGTGAATAACATTTTTTTTTTAATTTTTAGTGATGTACTAGTGAGCAGCACACTTACACTTCCAGTGAACATTTACACTTGCAAGAAGAAGAAACCATGCTCGCCCAGGGGGACGAAAATTTTCGTTGCCCCGGGCGAGCATGGTTTCTTCTTCTTTCAAGTGTAAATTTTCACTGGAAGTGTAAGTGTGCTGCTCACTAGTACATCACTAAAAATCCATACAAATATATGAAAAATACTAAAACTTTATTTATTTGACCAAAGGTCATCGCTGACTTTATCGCCAGTGTTATAACAGGAAAGCGCGAAAAAATATTCATCGAGCCCCCAAGTGAGTACTTCTCAGCTTATTTTGCTTTTTCCTCTTTATTCTTCCTTTTTTTTTTTTTCAATGAACCTTGAATTGAATTTCAAAGACAGCTAAAGAATTTGGTTAGAACCTTGGAAACTGATAGAGAACTTTGATTCTTATATTAGTCCAACAAACGGTTAAATAAAAGAGCTCCGATCTTCTAGTGCTATAAGAAAGCACCTGACCTGTCACTAAAAACATGTTAATGAAGCTCTCAGGAAGTAAGCCGAATTTGCATCGATACATAAATTTCCCTATTTGAAGTTTGTAGATAATATCGAAATTCAGAATTCCCAAATTTTGTGAGCATCAAAAGAACACCTCGACATTATTCTTACAACTCGTTTTTTGAAGAGAAATTAATCTTCTAAGGTGTGATGGGTAGGAATAGTTCCACCATGAAACCGTTGAAAGCACACGCTTGGCTAGCGTTTAAGGGACAGTCATCAATGAAATCCCCTTGTGGAATTTTGTGGAAAGGTGTCCTGGAACCTCTTACGCATGTGTGCACCAACCTTAAAATCCCAAAAGAAAGCAATGTTCTAATCCAAGTAATAGTAATGTGATAAGGTTCCTCATTCTTTTCTGAGAGCTTCTCGGGTAGGCCTTTGAGAAAGCAGTTGCAGTCGGCTCCCATCCCACCGTTGGTTCCAAAAACTAGGGGAGTGAAAGATCCCATTTCAACGTCCAGCACCCTCTGTTGGTACTTCCGCTTTTTCTCCTCGTCCTGCTCCTGAAAGATTGTGGATGTTGCTTTTCCCTGGTTACACTTGGAGTGAACATGGGTCACTCTGACATAAAAAAATGCTGTAACTCCACGAGACCAAAACCCCCCTACCTTCAAGTTCAGTCTTGCCTGCGGGCTTGTTACGCTCTTCTGAGGTTGAATCGCTCATTACTGAGAGGTTGTAGTTGTGGTTCGATTTCAACGTTGGTGCAAACCTTACCAATAAGTGAGGTAAGTAGGTTGCGAACACCATCGTGTCTCTGCGCCACGAACCCGCCCTTTTTGCCCGACAGGGCATTGCAGACGGTATACCTCTCACCACAAACACACTTGCTTGGTAAGTCGGACAGGGGCATATTATACCTTAACCGCAGATAGTCTCTGAATTCTTGTTTACTCAGCACTAAGCTTTGATCTACAGGAGGCACCGTGGTAAGCCATGAGCTCACACCCTAGACTCTCGATTGGTTAACTGATCGCAGCAGATCCGTGGATACAGTGGAATCAATACTTTCCATTCTCGATTTCACCGACGCAGTTTTCAAGGCTCGATGTTGTCTTTTTAACTCTCGCCTTCCACCATAAAAAGGTCTGTGTGGTAATAGAATCTACGTGCGGAGCTGTTATTGACGTAGAAGCAACAATGATCTCCTCCTTCAAAAATCCAGCAATACCTTTTCCAACTATTCGCCTCAGGACCTCACCAACACCATTATTATTATTATTATTATTTCTATGATTATTATTATTATTATTATTATTATTTTTATTTTTTTTATCAACTTTTTGATCCTTTTTATAATTGTTATTAGTAGTCTTTAGATAGTCATTTTACAACAATTCTCTTTCGTAGACAAGAAAAATGTACATAGGGTATATATTTTAATATTTCATATTCTTGAATCTGTAAATAGTCTATTTTTTTTTTAAATCTATGAATAAAGTTTTGTTTTATTATTATTATTATTATTATTATTATTATTATTATTATTATGTCGCAGTATGAAACTTTGGAATGCTGTCCACATTATGAGTAGTATAGGGCGCATAGCGTAACCTACACCACTTGAGAAGCTATACTTAGAAGTAAAAAAAGGTCGATACGAAACCTAATACAATCCTAAAATACATAGTGATATGAATCTCTCTACTTTAAAAGCCAATTTAGAATATTATTAAATTCTGATACTCTGTAAAACCTTCGCTATCTCTCTAAAAACATATTTATAATAATATCACACTCTAATGTTCTAAAAAATCTAAGTAAAAACGTCAGCAAGCTTGTGTTTCTAAATTTCTAGAGAAAAAACAAAAACCTAAAAACTGAAGTCCATAGCGCCCTAACAAAGTATTTATCTTAAATGTTCTGGCAATGTTTAAAGTGTTTGAGATGACCGACTTCTGCATTCGCTCAAGTACGCTCCGTGCTCTCGCTCCAAGTAGCTTCCTCACCGACTTCTCTAGGTGTTTAGAGTAACCCCCCAGTACGTCAATTATTACGTTGTACTGTTCAACCCTGTAACCATTGTATCTCTGCTTCAGCTCCCACATCATGGGCCCATACTTGAGTGTCTTTTCCTCATCTTTCTTAGCTCTACTCTCAATCCATGGGCAGCTCATTTCAATTGTGCAGACTTCTTTCCTCTCGTGGTTGACAAGTCGCGCGTCGATCCGATTTGCTCTAACTTCGTTGTGCTCTGCATAGATGGGAATATCCCAAAACGCCTCACTCGTGGTGTTCTGGTAGGCTGGTTTTGGCATCACCGGTGAGTACCATGGTGGAACCTCTTCCATTAACCCATGCTCTCGCAGGAGCTCAAAAAACAGAATCTTCAAAGCTGCATTATGCCTGTATAGGTACTTGGTTTGTGCCAGGGAGGAACATCCACCCAGTACATGTGCAACGCTCTCAGCTACCTTCCCACATAACCTGCATAGAACTTCGCCGTCGGTGGAGGTTTGCGTCTTCTCCTTTGTGTAGAGCTTCGTAGGTAACAACTGCTCATACAGTTCATACATGCCCGCGATGGTATGTGTAGGGCATGTAGCCCAACCTTTTAACCATGCAAAGCAGCTGGCTATGCTTAGGCTCTCATCTTCCCATCTGATACGGAATAACTTTCCTTGCCACTGTTTGTCTTTAGCGATCTCCAAGAACTGCTTCTCTTGAGATTGCTTCAACAGATTCCCAGCTCTTGCTGCAGGTACCACCTTTCCATCTGTTGTAACACACACGGGATTTAGGGTATCAAGCTGAAGGGTGATGTTGAGTTCTTCAGCGTACTTAGCTGCTTCCTTTACGAGCGACTGGTGGCCTGATGCCATGGCGTGTTCTTCAAATTCTCTAACTGCTTCCACAGTCGGGTCCGGGTCCTGATACAGTTTCAGTAGCGATTTGATTTTAGTGATCTTGTACTCGTGTTCGACTGATCGCAGGCCTCTACCCCCTTTCTCCCTCGGTAGATATAACAAAGAAGTCAGGCTAGCTGGGTGCTTGCCACCGTTCTCAACTATGATCTTCCGAGCTGCTCTGTCCACATCTCTTAACTCTGATAGAGGCCAATGATAGAGGCCAATGCTGTGTCCACATTAGGTACCGCAGGACCGGGAGTGCATACTGATTAGATGCCTGCACACGGTTACAATCAGACAGGGGGCTGGACCATATAATAGATATCCTGCGTAGATACTCTTTAGCCGCGCAAGCTAGGGCCAGCCGTTCATCCTGTCGAACGTTCTCTAGCACCCCCAGGAATTTGTAGTGTTTTCCTTCCCCAAGAGCCGTGATGGTAGTTGTCTCGTCCATCCTCATACCAGACTCGTCTAGCACTTGGGCTCCCCTCTTCACGTGTACCACTGAGCACTTTTTCTGATTCCAGTGGAGGCCGATATCCTGCATCGCTCCTCTAGTCTCTTTCAGCACTCGATTCAGCTTGCTCTCGGAGGCAGCAAAAACCTTGAGGTTGTCGATATACAGGAGATCGGTGACTTTGACTCCTATAGGCTTGGATAACCGGTATCCCTCTGTTGCCCGCAGGCGCCACGCTACAGGGTTCAGGCACAGTGTAAACAGTCTAGGACACAAAGCGTCCCCCTGGGGTAGACCCTTCATGAACCTTATTTTTCTAGAAGTCTCTCGCCCTTGCTTTGTTGTAGCTACTACTTTAGTATTCCAGCTCGCACACAACTTGCGTATAACCTCACCCAGCCAGACGGGAAGCCTTTGTACGTCAGTCACTGCGCATAACCAATCATGATCGACGGAGTCGTAGGCTTTGCGCACGTCAATCCATGCCATACTTAAATTCCGTTTGCCTCTGTGACAATCCAGCATTACTGCTCTATCGATTAGCAAGTTATCCATCGTACCGAGACACCCTGATTTCGCTCCTCTTTGCTGGCCTTCCATCAGGCCATAATGTTCAAGGTGTTGGTCCATGGGTGCCAGGAGGCAAGATGTAAACCACTTATACATGTTATTCAGACAAGTAATAGGTCTTTGATTTTCACTGAGGAACTCGCCTTATTATTATTATTATTATTATTATTATTATTATTATTATTATTATTATTATTATTATTATTATTATTATTATGAAGTTTGTAACGCCGATTGTAACACCATCTTTCGAGACGAAAAAAATGTCCTCTCGTTAACTATTCTTTCCAGAACCAAGCATGGAGAAGTTAAAGGTACAAAACCTTCGTTGCGGGCCGTTTGTGGAAGATATAGGCACAAACAAATTCAGCGTCACATTCACCTGGGAAAAACCGTCCTTCGACCGCAGTAACGTTCACTCCTATGATGTTTCTTACGAATTCCAAGGTGGTTACGTACGGAAGCAGCTGAATTGTTCACCTTTGGTGAGAACTGCATTAGGATGCTCAAACAATAGAATGGTGCGTTAAGTAACTAAATTGTGGACAAACGGTTTAATATCAGCAGGACGAAAAAATGGATTTGCACAATTCTTTTCCTCGCAGATATTAGACGCAAAAATAAAGAAACTGAGGAGTAAATCTGGGGTAAACATGGTAATGGCCACATTTGCCGTCATATTTACAACGCACCTGTGATTTTTGGTATGCAAGTGTGGCCAATACCGTCTTTTCCCCAGATTTATCCCTCAGTTGTCACAATTTTGCTACATGTTTGCCGAGAGAAAATTTGTGCAAATCCATTTTTTTCGTTCAGTGAAAATTCAATCGGAGTTGGAAATTTGTTTGAATGTTAAGATTGAACGAAAATTAAGTCTGTAGATGACAGTTTCCCTCCGCCAAAAAATTGTCTTACAAACGAGATAATTTATAAAACAGTGAGAAAAGGGGACGAGTGTGCTTACGAATGAAGGCTCGTAAGGTGGTGTTGTTGGAGCTAAGCAAACAAATAATAGATGTTCCAATGTACTAATTGATTGCTCATTGATTAATTGGTTTCAGTTTCTAATAAAATTAAAATTAACACGTCTTACCATCTTTACAGAACAGGACGTCATTTAAGGTAACAGGCGTATTTCCTGGAGAAGAAATCAGCTTAGAGGCAAGAGAAGTTCTGAAGATTACAGGATTTTGAATTTTGAATATTGGATACGAATTAAGAAACACTTACTTTAGACTCGTTTTACACATATTATTTACGAGTGAAATGTATGTTTTTTTAGGTATTAGTATAGGTAACAGCATGATTTGTGGTGATATTTGGCATAAATACCAAGAGTGGTATTTCGAAATTATTATACGTAATTTTACGAGCCGTTAGGCGAGTGAAATTTGAGACAATTTTGAAATATCACGAGTGGTATTTATGCCAAATATCATGCACAAATCATGCCATTTTTTGTTTATACTACTACCTGAAAAGGTTTTGTAATTTTAACATGTAGGTATTTCAAGTTAAGTTGAAATACCACTGCTCTAAGCCAATCAAATTTCAGAAATTTCTCATGTAGTAGTATCTAATCACTGAAATATAGCTGTTTGTATTTAAGGGAAACATTACATCTGTCAAAACACACCATCACTTGCTGAAGTTACAACCTGGAGAACTTTTTGCTTTAATTGTGAAATTTGTTATTTTCAACTAGCATGTCTTAATCACTAATTTACTTAATCCCCAACAGGTTAAACCTCTCTTCAACAACGATCATATCATAGGAATAGAAAAAGAAATCAGAGATACTGCTCCAGGTACGTGCTAAGTGTTAACCTTCGGATGAAGCATTTGTCCATTCAATTTTTTTATATTTCAACTTGGACAGTTTTTTTTATCAAAAATATATTTATTATGAAAAATCTGACCGATTTCCGTGAAACGGTGGAAACCAGTGTGGATCCGCGCCTGTACATCATTACATTTTTTCATCTGTTTGTGGCTTCCCTTCTAGGTACCTCTTACGCCTCACAAATCAGGATTCCAAATTATGAGCTAGTGTTTTTAGCATTACACTTCCAATTTATGTGTGTTCCCACAGTTTTGGCATATCTGAACAACCAAAAAAAGATTTTCCCTTTATTATCTATCTAGGGACGTTTCAATGAAAAAATATTTATGTGCGACTGAAAATACTTGCAGATATTTTCAATATTTTCTTGAGGTGATTCTTAATTCCATACTTTATTTATTCCAATTTCTTTGTAGTGAATGAAGATTACTTCGTTTACTGGTCTTTATTTCATGAAAGGTTGTCTACTATCGCAACATCTATAAGTCATGAGCCTTTAGCAGTTCATTGTATGATTTACATTAATTGTTGCGTGACCCTTTCATGAAAAGAGTAAATTCTTGTTTCCTTTCTTATACCCTTCTTCACTAGAACCCAATGAGGAGCTTGTAAAAGTGATTGGATTGAAACATGGTGTCCAGATTGCTGGTCCTAACAATACGTTTAGGACAACAGTTTGGTGGGAGAAGCCATTATTCAAACACAGTGGAGTGAAGCACTACGTATACAAGGTTTTGCCTGCATCCGACCAAACAAGGCGAAAGAGAGACAACAATGCTGGTTTTCAAACTGTAAGTTGATAAGAATGTCCGGAATGGAGTTTCACAAGGCCAAGTAGCAGTATTCCTAGGTGTTTCATGCTACAGAAACATAGCTAAGCTCTGGTCTGTGTGGTTCTCTTCATCAGTGCCCGCATTTGCCTCAACCTTACCTTGTTTTATAGGTATTCGTAATGAAATTGTAAGGGTGTCACGTGTTGAAATATTATGCATTGTCACCGCCGCTGGATCCATTTCAGCGTCTCTCTGTTTTTTTTTTTTTTAATTTTTTTTTTTATGTTTTTATAGTCTGATACAAATGCTACTATCAGTGGGATCAACCGGGATATTTCTGTGGAGGTTCAGGTAAATATTTTGGTCAGAACCAGATCATAAGTGTTTGTCGTCCAATAAAGAAAATTTGGCGTTGTTGCGCAGATAAAGCCAAGAGCGTAACTGTCTTTCACCGAAGAAAACCTGCCCATGTCAAAGCTGGAAAGACACTCTCGCCTTACCAAAACATACACTGACTAGAATACTTGTGCCAGCAATATACTGATGCTTCGCATGTATATGCTATTTCATCTTGCACTTTTGGACAAAGTGTTCTCATTGGATAATTCCTATCAATATTCTTTTAGGTTACGCCTGTCTTCCAGGTTCCAGTGGTCAATGGTATAAATGACCAGATTGACATTTCATGGAAAGATACTGATGTCCAAAACGGTATTTTACTTGTCAGTCCAATAATTATCTAACCTTCGCTGCAACCAGAATCGACAGAAAAGTTCGTTTCCTCGGTCAACGTTTTGAAGTTTATATTATAAAGAGGATGGACTGGGCCGCGGAGAAGTGGAAGAGGGGGAGGGAGGGAGACAATATTCTCCACGCTTGTTACGTAATCGCTTGATTTTAGTTTATGTCGTTTATAATGACTGACAATGTTCTTTTTCAAGTAAAGGTTCTTTCCAGTTTACTCCAGCTCAGATGCGCGGGCTTGTCATAGGCGCTGTGCTTGGTGCCCTGATTGCTGTAAGCTTGGTGATTTGGTGTAATAGGCAAATAAGGATACGAATGGAAAAGAAGGGTCTTGTATCAGGGTAAGGAATCTTACAAATAAACACAAAGAAATGTTTGTAGCAAGATTTTGATGCCTTGCACCGAGATGTCCGCTAAAGAAATATCAATAATACTTTGATTACACTTATGATTGCAAATGAATACAACTTCATAACAGCAATACAACCAGGATAAGTAGTTGTAATGATTAATAAAACAACAAATAGTATTAATAAAATAGAAGATTGCGCCAGCTATCTTTTTAGCGATTCCATGAATTTAACTTCTGTCGTACGCCCTCCTGAAAATTAAGATTATAATGGAGCCTGCTTGGTCGCGTTATTAGGCGGCGAAGTTAAGGCCTGATGGCTGGCCTTGTCTCCGACATTCTACACCAATCTGCATTAGAGAACGAAAATCCACTGAAAAGGAATTAGCATTAAAACATGTGATAAATCAGCTAAATGGAAGACAGTTTAACTAATAAGCCACTCCAGCAAGCTCCAGCCACCCTAAGGTTTTACAGTCCAAGAAAATCCTATTGCAGCTTTTTATGGTAATGTAAAAACATTGCATTGACGCACTACATTCCTGGTGTCTGAGCGTTACACGGAAAATCGTTGACTTTAACTGTCACAGCAGCGTCAGTAGGAAAATAAAAGTCAAATACCCATAGCATTACATGTGAAATCAAGTTAGTAATCTAATTATTCTTTATTGTGACAGAAAAAATGCGTTAATAATTGATCATTGGGAAGTGGATGGTGACCTGGTGTCTCTTGAGGAGGAGCTCGGAAAGGGTGCTTTTGGTAAAGTGTATAAAGGAACCATAAAGCAAGCAACTACAGTTTCACGTAGGCTTTCAGTGATGCCCCCAGTAAGTCCTCTTTGGAAATCTGCAACCAAGCAAGCCATGCCATTTACTGTGGCAGTGAAAATGCTTCACGGTAAATTTTGGGTCATCGTTCCGTATTATTTCTATAGCCTGCACCACAGACGAAACTAAACTATGGTTAAGTCCGGCTGCGAAACAAAGCCAAAATCTTTTATCTCGACCCTCACCTGTGTTCCAGGATTTGAGTCTGTTGGGGGCACAGAACAAGGATCTCGGCGTTCCTTTGCAGACGTTCCTAACCGAGGTTAAATTACGTCTGCAACGCAGGCTAATCTTTTCCTGTAATCTCTAGTTTCTAATTTTTCTTTTTGACATCAATGCGTTAACGTTAATATTTGAGTACCACAGTTTTCATTGAAACCAACCCCTATATTTTTATGTGGCTAAGCAGGCTGCGAACAGATTTAAGATTCGACTCAGGGTAGGTTAGTAGAGAATTTTTGTAACTGTTTCCGATTGTTATTATCTACAGGTATGGCAGATAGTGATCAAAGAAGGGAGTTTCTGGAAGAAATTCAATTGATGAAAGCCGTGGGTTCGCACAAGAATATTGTTAATATGGTCGGTTGTTGCACTGTGGAGGAACCCATGTTCTTGTTGGTTGAATATGTCCCTTATGGTGATCTACTGCATTACCTCAGAAAGCGCCGAGGAAAGGTACACACAATAAAGGAATCTCGTCAAAGCAACTTCCTTTGGGAATGAATAATCAACGCCAAACTGTTTAATATGGACCTTTAAAAGAACTGCCTGCACTTTTTTTAAAAGGTTTATCTTTATTGTCTTGCCAAAGACATTAATATTTACCACAGACTCCGACTGTCGTAAGCTTCCTCAATCTGGTTCTCCTTTGACCGTAGTATTTGCTACAATCAGTATAGGGGAATTTAGAGGCCTCTCCCTTCTTGATAACTCGTTTGACCGAACACCTTAAAACAGAGTTTCTTGTGTGCTTTACCACGCTTATCACTCCTTCACATGTCAACCATTTCGTCCCCTTAATATTTAAAACCATATTACAGATACATTCAAAAACTATATACTAGATTTTTTACAAAGAAACTGGTCAATGGATTAGTCATTCTGTATGTATCGCTAAATGAATACCAACAAAATATGATTGTATCTTCCCCTTTACATGAGAACTGGGATGAACTTTTTGCTTCTTTTTCAGGTAAAAGAGTACCTCGGAGACGAGTCAAGAGGTCCATACCGCTCAACATATTGTGAGACATATGTACTTGATGCAAAGCGGGAAGGAATATCAATGCAGGTACAGAGTCGTACGAAATATTTGTTTCATGAGTGAGTAATTAAAAATAATTTCAAAGCGCACCACCAGTGCGCTCTTTTTTTTTCCTGATCAATTTGGCGTTGATTATATTTTATGCTAGACGTTATGTATGTTTGTTCTCCGGTTGGCTTTCTCTTCCTTTTAGTGTTTCAGCTTAAGCGGTTAACCACCATCTGGGTTAGTTCTGTTGCAAGGATAAAGCGCCGGTCTGCCACTTGCCCAAGCCTCGGAGGGCCCGCAACATTTGGGGTCTTAAAATAATTAAAGGAGAAAGTGCTGCCTTTTTAATGAGAACTTCAAATGGTTAGACTTTCTAGTACGTCTTAGACAAGAATGATAAGACGCACAACACTTGCACATATAATACTTTCTTTAGGACGTGCGCTGTTCTTAAAACTAGCTATAGTGGGTCACGACCATGGGAAATCCTTCTCAAATTCACACTCACATTAGTGGCGGGCATTCCTGATAACTCATGAGTACTTCAAAACTTATGAACTGTATTATAAGCAGCCTTTCTCCAACCAAAGTTGTAAATTATACCTGAAAAGTCTTGAGGGGAGTGAATAATGACATATTCACAATTTTACAATTTAAAAATTTATTGTGGTTTATAGGTAATTTTTTTCTATTTAATTTTTAGGCAAATAGGAGCGATCGCATTTACGTTAATACCCCCGAAGCTCCAAAGAGTGAAGGCGGAAACGTGCAGATTCTTTCATTTTCTCAGTCTTCAAAAACGGGTAAGGAATTCGGAGCTGAAAACAAAGGGATGGCGAAAGATGAAGTTCACTCAGACGAAGACGACGGCGAAAAAGATGGCCTGACACCAGGAGATTTACTGGCATTTGCCTGGCAAATAAGCGAAGGAATGGTAAGCATACTACATGATTGGATGTGAACACATATATAAGGCAAATTTCAAAATTTTTGAACCTTCTCGGTTGAGTTTGTTTTGATTCTGACAAAGACTGGTGCGGAAGTTGCTTAATTCTGTTAGAGAAAGCATATATATATGGAGTAAGTACAGGCGACTCCCGATAACTCGAACCTTCAAGTTAAGGGAAATCGAAAAAAGTTCGAATTATCGGGAGTTCGAGTTATCGGGAGTTTGAGGCAAAAAACCGGCAGTAAGGAAATAAGCAAATGAATGGGGAGGGAGTGCAATTAAGCAATAAAGCCTTGCACAGGGATGGACACTGAATTTGAACTGGAGTGGCAAAAAGTAAAAGAAAGATTTGACACGGTTGCTTTGAAATAAATTCAGTGTCTTGGACCCCAGTACATGGTTTTTTTCTCGCCTTGTCACGCGCTTATAACATGGTTCGGGTTATCGAGAGTAGAATTGAATAGAAATGATCTGAAAGGAAACAAAAATTACTTCGAGTTAGCAGGAGGTTCGAGTTAACGAGGGGTCGAGTTACGGAGGATAAAATTATAGTTATGTAAGAAGGAAATCCAGGGGAAATCGACTTTGGTTCGAGTTAGCGAGGGTTCGAGTTATTGGGAGTCAATTGTATTCGATTACATGATACACCAAGAAAATATCATAGGGAAACAGATCACACCGGACGAGTTCATCCTGGTTGCTCTGTCTTGGCGACGAAAAGTTCATCCCGGTACGAAATCTCTCGCAAGTATCATGTAAACGAAGATTGACCACTCTTTTTAAAACAAAATCTGTCTCCCAGTCGAATGGAACGGTGGTGGCATGCGTAGTTTTCGTCGATCTAAGACGGCGTCGACATGTTGGGCAATTTAAAGAAAAAGAACATGGATGCGAGTAACCTCAAGTAAAAAAATAGGGCTCTCAAACATAAGTAGGATTCAAAAGAGAGATATAATCCCGGCAATTTTCCTAAATTTAAAGTGCAAAGTATAATGGGGTGTTAACACTGAAACATAATTATGTAACAAATTTCAACAGGAATATTTGGGGAGAAAAGGCTTTGTACATCGCGACTTAGCAGCCCGCAACGTTCTTGTTGGAGAGAATAAAGTTGCGAAAGTAGCAGATTTTGGTTTGACTCGACACGTGTATGAAGAAAAGGTTTATCATTCTAAAAGAAGCAGGAAACTTCCCTTGAAATGGATGTCTATTGAAGCCATATTTGATCAAACATTCACCTCACAGAGCGATGTGTAAGTAGATTTTCTATATTCAAAGGTCAAATTAAGGATAAATTTATAAACTATATAAATACTGATGTAAGTAAGATCGATGGCTTAATTTGTAAATGGCTGACCACTGACTGTTCCCCTCCAACCTGCGATCAGGCGGTCCTAATCTTCCCCTTTGTTTGGATACCGGAGTCCGGTTAAGTTTTGCTTCTGAAATCTGGAATCGGGAAGTTTTTCGCTTGTGCAATCCGGAATCAAGGGCTCTAGAGTACGGAAACTACAGATTAAGGAATCCAGGAAAATTCAGCTAACAATTGGAATCCGAAATCCAAGTTCCATGAGAATCCAGTACCAGTACCTAGAATCCGCAATCTACGGTGTTGTATCCAGAATCTATGCAAAACTATCTAAACTATCTTGGATTACTTTACATGTGGTGACTAACCAAAAAGTGCCATTCATTCCACTGATATTAAACGAGTACGATATAACATGAAATTCTTTCATTAATTGCTTTATGAGATACGTAAGGTTGTAAAAATTAAGATTCACCATTCGTCTCATTGTTCTTTCACTTATCAGCAAAGAGGCGCGTCCTGTCGTATGTAACGCTTCACTGAGTATTTGGACCTATTGTTTTTGTTGTTTATTGTTAGATGGGCCTTTGGCGTTCTCTTATGGGAGTTGGTCACACTTGGTGAGTTTTCACGCATATTTATTACTCGTTAGTTGTGTTTCCTAAGCACTAACTGAGGTACCATCGGTTAAGAACTGTTTTTTTAGAGATACTGCCGTCCAACCCTGCAGCACCAGTTTCGATCTGTCCCATCTTATCGCTACGTCTTTTAATTTTTTTCTGGGCAACGTTGAAACTAGTTATTAAAAGGGTTTCAAAAATTCTCAGATTATTGAAGTTTCTTTCATGATTTGCACAATTTACAGCCTGCATGAACTAGTTTCCACTGCAACAGACTGGATTGTATCTGAAAATTCTAGATTAATTTTTTTCGAAATAAATTTCTTGAATTTCGATCAGGAGGTTTTTATTATTAGTTTTTCCCCAATTTTATTCTTTCATTGTATGTTTTAAAGTTACTTCAGAACAAAGATTAATTCTAATTCGCTCGTATTTAGGTGGCACGCCATATCCGACAATAAGCAATAGGGAACTGCTTCGCCTTTTGAAAACTGGCTATCGCATGGAGAAACCAGATATCTGCGATGATGAAATGTAAGTTATAACTCTGTACTTAGATTATTCTATGGGTTATGTTCCAATTATTACTCAGGGCTTTTTAATAAGTAAAAAACACGCGACTTTTAAAAGCCGTTAACAATTGTTCCATTCAACAATGTTGGATAATGTTGCTTATTATGCTGGATCATTCCGTTTGAATGGATTTCAAGGCTGGGCTGAACGCTCAGTTAATTACATTCTTTGATTTCGTTATAGCTACGAGATAATGACGCATTGTTGGATGGAATCACCTGACGACAGACCAAACTTTACGCAGATAAGAGAGAGACTGGAAGTGATGATGCAGAAGGATAACCCTTACCTGGATTTTAGCGTATTAGATGAAAGCAGGGAATATTACAATGTACCGTCATTTAACAGTCTCGTTGATGAAACCACAGACGACGAGCTTCTTGACAAAGAAGACGACGAACTCTCAAGAGAAACAAACGATGACTTCAATGAAGGGGAAAACATTGACGCAGGCGACTCTGCAAAAAGGAAGGAACTTGCCACCATGGCCAAGGCATTCAAGAACCTTGACAAAAGGGGTGATAATTTTGATCCTGGGTTTGAACTCAATGGCAGTAAGTTGGCAGGGAAGGGATTCAGTGAATTGAAGGATATTAAAGTGGATTTCGACACTATCGAGATGTCAATATATCACCCGCGTAATAAGGAAATTGCCCTCTAGCAGTCAAATTATTAAGCAATCGTCAAAGGCTGCCCACTGTCCGCTGGAAAGTTAATTTAACTGTTGCAGCTCTCATACAAGAATAACGTGTTTGTTTTTAACACAGATACAAGTGACGATTACAAACTTGTCCGTATTCATTGTCGAAATCCAGCTGAAAATGGAAGGTGTGGTTAGTTTTGCCATGCCGGTGTTCCACTTGTCATACTGTACAAGAGCAGGTACATTTTTCTGAACAACGAGTCTGATCGATTTTAAGTTACTATATTTTCCCCTGTAACTTCATGAACTGAAACACAGAACTTTAAGTGCTAATTTTGTCTTGAAGATTGTTTAATCATACCTAAATCAGATATTTGTAGTTTAAATGTTTACTTAGGAGACTTTTTAAGTCTGGCTAGCGTAATTACATTTTATCTTGTCTTGTTTATCCATTACGATTAAATAAAGTTGTAGACAAAAAAACCGCTTACTAGTTCTGGGTTCTGAGAACTTCTGAGTGATTTGAGGACGAATCACTCATTCGCGAAAATCGAAAATCGAAAAAAAAAAAAAAAAAATCGAACGATTGATCAAAATGTCCAAATGTCAGGAGAAAATCTGGAGATCTCCGAAAATATATCCTACTGTCCTTGAAATTTAAATTGTTTTTGTTTTGTGCTTCAAGTTCAGCTTCTTGGCTGATAAACTTTTAAAGTTATACTGATGAAAGATTCATTGGTAGATTATTACGTCACAAGTCCACATCATTCCGTTCAGTTACGTTTGTGGAAAATAAGTGACCTGAGACACAGTCTTCTCAGGTTTATCCTCCGGGGAAATTTCTTCACACCCTGATGATAGAAACTTTTTAATAACAATTAAAGAGATAAAAACGATAACCACTTAAGCCATTCGTTTGCATTGATGAGGTCATCAGCCGGACACGTGACCTTCTTCGCCTCATGTAAGGTAATCCAATTTCAAGAATCCGGGGAATTTTTAATTGTGGCATGCAGAATCTGTGAAACTGATTCGCCTGTAGATTGCGGAATCCTGGGCTTTGAAATCCGTAATTCAGCTAAAGGAATCAGGAATCCCGTTAACGATTGGAATCCGGAATCCAAGTTCCACTGACAAGAAATCTGCAACCCCGCAATCCACAGCCTGGGATCCAGAATCCAAGACTGCCTTGGATTTCCTTACGTGGGCTGACCTTCTGCAAAGAAGAGAAGACTAAGAGCTTATCAGTTAGGTACAATACTCTAAGGCCGGGGCAAAACTCAGGAGTGATAACCAGAGATGATCATCAGAGCAGAAAGAAGCCTCAGCATCTGTATGAGAGAATAAGTTTCTCAGAAATTAGCTTCCACTTTTCTACCATTCAGTGGATTGGTTGGCCGAAAGTTGTCACACTCGGAGCCTTTCCCGGAAGTCAGTTTTTTGAAACCCAAAAGCTGTGAAAAAAGAAAAGAAAGAAAAGGAGGAGTTTTTGCAACTATCCTCAGGTCCGGATTTCTTCCCATCTTGACTTTCTTTATTCTCTTTCTATATCATCCAAGTGTTTTTCTTTTCGTGTGGTCTTTCGTTGAGTTAATGTATAGTTAGCATTATTATCTTTAACAATGATTTATGAAAAAAATTGTAATTTGTAAACATATTTGCTAATCCAGATCACTGTTGATCTTACAGCTAAATGATCATTTAAATTAAATGCAAGCTAAATCAGCAAATGTTAGAAATTTTTAAAATTTGTTATGTAGAAAGAGGAGTACTAAGGAGCTAAACAAAAATACCTGATTTTTGGTAAACATTATCTGGTTCTTCATAACAATCCATCGCACGGATTGATAGCAGGGAGGGGTAGTTAAGGAGCCCCTATAAGTGTAGTAAGGCGCATGCTCTTTCGCAAGGTCAGGAATAAGGTCAGCCAAGGTCAAATTGTCAGCTGGAGTGTAAACGGGGATGCTTGATCCTGTTAAGTCATGTAAAGCAATTCCATACACCTTTAGTTAGCAAAGTATTGCGCAATTAACCTATTTATCAACACGGATGCGAAGTGGTGCAGTGCTCCACCTTCGGGAAATATAGCATATTACAACTATAAAAAAGCTTTGACCAATATCAAGACAGAGTAATGGGACTATTATCCTCGCTTGCCAATATCATTGAAAGGGACATTTCCTAAAATTTACCTAACAACATTTTTCGAATATGATCGTAGTTTAAGATATCGTTCAAGAAATTCTGGAAGATTTTCGATGATTTCTGTGCCTGATAATAACGGTAATAACGAAATTCACATTCCACTAAACTGCATGGCTTAACATATCCTCTCTAACCTTTAGCGCATCAAAGCAATTGGCCTGTTGCATAATAAATGTAAAAGACTTCTTCATATCAGTGACAAACCTTCTACTGCAACATCATCCATTTGATCAACAATGCTATCCAAAGCTTCATTATTGGACTTCCCCACCTAGAATTAATTATTAGTAGTGGTAATTAACTACTGAGTTGTATTTGTATTTTATTTTATTTTTTACTCCATCCTATAATACATTAGTTGTACAAAAATACAATATTAATAATACATTAGTTGTACAATATCAATTGGTGCAAAGTTGCTTAAACTACGTGTACTTAATAATAATAATAATAAAAGAAGAAAATTAGAATGGAGAAGGGCACATTATAGTAAAACTAATCATGGCCCTTTAACAAGATTGACTTTATTCTTTTGTAGTTTTGTTATTCATTAAAACACAGACACGCACGCACGCACACACACACGCACACAAGTCAATATTGAGCAAGATAATATTTTTTAAGTGCATTTTTGAACAGCATTTTCGATGATTTATTGCGAATACAAAGGGGGAGATCGTTCCAATAGTATTTTCCAATGACGGTAGGGCAAAACTTTCGAATATTAATTCTTGAGTACTGTACTGAGTTGGGTTTTATCTCTCTGAAACACTGGTCTACTAGAACTATTTTGAACTGGGATAAGTTCGACCTACCTTAATGAGAACTGATATCGCTGCTAGACCATCTTGCAATGGCGCTGCATTTTCGTAACTTCCATACTCTGTGTTGAAAAACATCAGTTGCAACTGTAAAGAGACAAAACCGTTTACACTTCTTGTTTGAAAACTTAGTATAGTTTTGAGAGGTTACGAAGTAGCATACAGCTTAATCATCAATTATAATCATAATAATCATCAATAATAATCATCATCAAGCGGAAATCCCTAAATAGACTAAACAGGAATCCAAAACCTTAAAAGCTGAAACATCATATCTTATTGGCAGATACATCGTGACGTCGTTGTTTACTTTTTGCCACGTTAGCCAACGGTTTAAGCATCGCAAGAATAGTTGAGTAGACATGTGCAGTTGAAGCGTGCGAGACAATGATTTCACTCTCTTATTACAGAAGACATGAAATTTTTTTTTTTTACTGATTTATTAATACGATATTGGAAACTACCCAAGCTGCCACCGATCTAGTTTAGGCCTTCTGTTGTCAAATTTTTTTTAAAAGTGTTTCGACTGAAAACGTATCATTTTCAACCATATTGTTGTTTCCTGCTACTCATGATACACCACTGACCTCACCTTTGATCCATCTAAATTCACTTTTCCCCCGCTTAACGTCAAAGAGAATTTCAAAGTTTAGAGAGAAATTCAATTAGTTAAGAGATTCTATTTTATTAGCTTCATCAGATAATGATAAGCTTATGCTAATGAGACAAAAAACGTAAACGTAAGGATTCGCCTTTTTCGAGTAGGTTGAACCTTTTACTTAAGGTCGCTACACACTAGGCGATAAGTTGCGGCGACAGATCACTCCGTGTGTACAGGTCTGGCGACTAGCTGCAGCAACATGTTGCGGCGACACATCGCAGCGACAAATCGCTTCGTGTGTTAACTGCAGAAATTTTGTGAAAATCTTTGTCTCTGCAACAGAATTTTGTCGCCGCAACAAGTCGCACAAATTCTGTCTGATTTTATTTTTTGCAACATGTTGATGGGACAAAATTCTGTTGCAGAGACACAGATTTTCACAAAAACTATCCAGTACACACAAAGCGATTTGTCGCTACGACGTGTCGTCGCGACATGTTGCTGCAACTAGTCACATGGTGTACCAACCTTTAGCAAAAATTTCTGGCTTTTTTTGTAATAAATTTGCATAGCTTCAAGCCACGTGAGTGAAAAGGCTCTAAAATAGTATTCATTTTATTAGGGCTCAATTTAACAAGGTTCATGGCATAGTTACATTAGCCCATTTTATTTGCATGATGACGTCATTTTACTACTACGACCAGAATTCTTCATGGTTTTTCTTTCTTATGCAAATTAGGTCTTCTGTTATTAACCTCGCCGGGATTACAAATTTAAATATGAAAGAAAAAACGAAAAGGTTTGTGGTCGTAGTAGTAAAACGACGCCATCTTGCAAATGGCATATTGCGATCAAACTTAACTCAGGTTTATGTTGCCACTTTCACAGAACACTATTCTCAAAAAAAAAAATTGTGCTCGTTTTCAAGATATTGAGGACAGTGTACTGTGAAACCGACAACATAAACCTGACTAGTTTGATTTAAATTTTAGCTGAGAAAGTTTAAGCTAAGTACTGACCTAAAGAGCACTCTGCAAGAAAAATCCCAGTCTGCTGGATAGTGCAGACAAATCGATAATAACTAAAACCAAAGTGCGGCCTACCTCAGCTGGAAATTTTTTTCCGTCTACGGTATGTTCTGAGCCTCTGTCCGATTCGCATCCAAAATGGATGATCAAATCATGAAGTTGAAAAACTTTGTTGTACAGTGAAGGGATGGCAGTCAAATTACAGATGCCTCGTGTTTTGTCGACCGTTAAGACCGGTTCGTGTCCGTCATTAAGCAGAATTCCATTAAACAGGCCTTTGTCGTTATCACACGTGATATCTAGCTCTCCCAGAGAAGCATCTGCTTCTACGTTCTTTGTAACAATATCGATTGGTGATTGGTTAGATTGTCGGCACGCGTTGGCAACATTTCCCCATGCTTCAGGGCCGTAAGCTGTGTGCCCAAAGAATAGCACACAGTTATGACCGAGAAAGGATGAACGGTAATTTCAAGCAAATCCCCCATGTCAACGGCCTTTTTTTTTTTTCACTCATATGTAATCCCTGTGCAAATATTTTCAGCACCAACATTGCAGGCGTGGAATTCAAATTTGGAACAATTATATATGAACCGTACATTTTAATGGGAATGACTGATTTTTGTTTCTTTTATCTATTTACTCATCTAATTTTCGCAAAAAAGTGAAGATGGGAAAAAGCAAAACCCATAAAATTTTAGGAACAAAGAGTGAATTTTTTTTTTGGTTGAATGCAATGAAAATGTTAAATTTTAATTTACTTGAATTGGTTACTTTAAGGGTACTAGTTAGGATCTTTATGGAGGATTACCGTATTTATCTCCCTCATTGCTTTTAAAACCCAAGTTTGACTGAGATTCTTATACCTAAATACCTTTATTTATGCAAACAAACAATAATAACTAAGAAAGTAAGTTATGACTATCATAAAAAATCTCCCAGAATCTTTTGACGTAATTAAAAAAAAAAAAATCTTTTTAACTTAGAGAATTTTACACCTAGAAGAATGTCGGACCACAACAAAATAACATTTGCCATAAAATATCTTCCCATGTCACATCTAGGGTAATGCCGTCATCAGTCACATAACTATTGCCGAATTAGGTTTTTTGGTTGCTGTGACAAGATTTCACTATCGAGTTTAAAACAAATGGCATATTCGAGGTTTTAATTGTGTGGGGCATTTGAAAATAACCAGTTGACTGCCCGCATTTAAAATTTACGGGGCAATGCATTGAACGAAAAAGTCGGAGGACTAGGCCGAGAGTCGACTTTTCATCACAAGGCAGTGAAAACTTGCAGGCCCCAGTTGTTCGAAATGTGGATAACGTTGTCCACCGGATAAATCTCTATCCACTGGATAGCGCACTTGGTTTCCCTAATACTTAACTTTTGGATAGTAATTTATCTGGTGGATAGCGCTATCCAACGTTTAAACAATCGGGCCCAGGAAAGTAATGTTTCACCTGATAATTATTTAACGATTAAAAGAGGGACATGACGTCATCAGTCACATGACCAGAGCGTTTTGAATATTTTAGTCCGTGTTTAAAGTACATTTTCTGTCGTAAATTGGCAATTTTCACACTGTATTGCCTCTGAGTAGTTATTCCTCCATTTTCAAAGCAGAAGCAAGCGAAAACTGATTCAGAAGTTGAGAAGTTGCTTAAACTGACCGTATTCCTCCATTTTCAAAGCAGAAGCAAGCGAAAACTGATTCAGAAGTTGAGAAGTTGCTTAAACTGACCGACTTTGCAAGCTTAAATTAGGAGACTTACTTTTGAGAGTTTTCTAGAATCCTTTTTTCAACTAAACTGTTTTTGCCGAAATATAAGTTCAACGTGTTTTTAATATTAAAAGGAGAACTTTAAAATAAGCCAAAAGGATCTACTTGGCGGCCGCATTGTGTTTATTCTCTCCGAGGAGAGAGTTAATGTTTGTTTTCTCTTCCCGCCTCACCGGCCCATTCTATGTTACTCCGGGTTACTATGTATCTTTCCTCCGGAGGGGCCGCCAGACCTCTCATTCCTTATATAATGGGAGAGGGGTGAGGGACTGTTGTAAATAGTATACTATCCTGATGTCTTGTGGCAATGATATTATCTATACCGTAGGAGGACAAAATTAAAGTGCTGTACAAGAGAAAAATGCTCGTAGCAATTTCAGCAAATACACTCTTACTACAGAATAAGTTTAAATCGAATAAAATTATGTTGATAAACAAATTTGTTCGAAATTTTTCCTTAAAAAAGTGTTTATATCAGGAAAAGTGAATTTTAAAATCGCTTATTTTCACTTTCAAATTTCGCGGGCGCCGCCATCTTGAATAATTGTGACGTGTTACGGTTGCTCTATTGTTCTGACGCAAAGAGCTTTAGTTTAATAACAATAGGGCAACCATAACACGTCACAATTATTCAAGATGGCGACGCCCGCAAAATTTGAAAACAAAAATAGGCGAATCTAAAAGTTATTTCTTTCGGATACAAACGCTTTCTTTAAAAATATTTTAGATTGACTTGACTGTAACAGTTATTTCCTGTGATTTAAAGTTATCTTTTTGTTGAAGTGGAGGTTCCCTTTAAAGAGGTGCAAATCACGGTAGAAATGACAAAATACTCCTACGGCGTAATTTCACAAAATGGGGGATACCGTTTTTAAGCTCTGAAAGGAACCTCAGGCTAGGAAATCAACACCAGAATGGAACGTAAAGTGATAACCAAGAAGCTTGGGATAATGTAACTGTTTCAAGCACTCCATTCTTTGCGAATTTGAAAATAATAATCAGTCCTTCCATCATTTAAGAACAGCTGAACTGATAGTTTAATCAAATTTAGTTAATTGCGAAAAGGAATACATATAAGGACTTACTTCCGTGAATTCCATCACTGTCTCCGTATTTCCATGTACTCCCTGTGTGTTTAAGAACATTAGCATCGCCTTAAGTTATGAGATTTTCGGAAGATAAATAATTTGAATACTAAGTAGTCATGTAAAAATTTAAACTTTGTTTTGACGTCTTACTTGCGGACACCGAAGAACTTATAATAAGAAGTATTGTTGTGGCTGTAAACGCCATCGCCAAGACTTTTCCCCCTTAATGCGAAGTCTTTAAAATCGTTGACTACGGCCTGAGTAATTTACGCTCAGCTGTCTTTTGCAAAACAATAACATGACACTTAAACTTCTACCTGTTTCTGTAGATCAAAACAATTTCATTCAAGTATGAGGTTTTATTGTCTGATCTCCAAATGTTTATGAGCCTTTGTGGTCTAACTGTAGTTACAAATATTTACATTTTTTAATCGCGGTTTCTTATATTCTCGAAATGAATTGGTCTTTCGTGAGAGGAGGGTCGGTTTAAGTTAAATGGTATGATCGGCAATATGGTTAGATCATCAAACGAAAATGATAGTTGGGTAACATACAAAATTTATAACTTCCAAAACCCTTAAATCAACAAATCTGTGATGCCACTTTCCTTTGGCCACGTAAAAATAATTAAAAGAAAAGCTTAACCGCTGCACTTGATACATCTTTCCGAACAACAAAAATGATCAGAAACACAGGCATATTTAACTCTTGTTTATAAACAACCTGTGGAGTGTTTATTCAAATGTGTAAAATTGTTTAACATGACCTTCACAAATTAAAAAATAATAATAATAATAATAAGTACCTTACTGCCGTTAATAGATGTTAAGTACGGCCGGTTCTAATGTAGTTTAGGCCGCGCTATTTTACTTACAACAAGTAAATGTCTCGAATATAATTCAACGCTGGTTCAGATGCCGAACTTTTCATGAGCCGAACCAAATTCGAATAAGGCCGACCCAAATACGACTACGACTACGACTCTTTCTACTTCGCCACAGAAATCGAAATTTCTAAATAATTATCAAATTTTCTTTAAAGAATTTGATGAAAATGAAAACATTTACCGGCTGGGCTGCAAATAAGGTATCGAGAAACGGCGTTTAAAAGTTCTCTCGTTTTCCGCAGATGCTTCATTCCTTTGCACTTGAACAATGTTTTGATTTGTTCTACATTACATTTTCCTGGACGTTCCTCGAATTTAGAAACTGGAACGCTCCTAAAAACGTTAAACTGCGAGCAGAAATGATCGCAAACTGTACGTTTCCATACAACGTGCTTGCGAACTCTAGCAGAAATGGCCAATGTTTGTCTGAGTCTCGGTGGGTGGGGGTCACGTTTCTGTGAACTGTGCGCAGCGCCTGATTCAGACGCCGAACTTTTCATGTACGTATTCAGTGCATTAGGTTCGACTCATGAAAAGTTCGACATCTGAACCTGTCCTTAGTAAAGTTCTTAATTTCACCGTTTCGGAGCCTTCATGAAGTTATTTTCCACGCCACTGGATCCAGATTTTGTTTCGTTGTGTCTCTCGTGTACGTGCCACAGACAGCTGCAGTTTTTAGTTCTCTAAGTTCTATCGTCGAATCCAGGGATAGCTTATATATTAAATTAGTTATGCTGGGATTCGAATCCCAGCTAATGAAATCCTAATCCGATAGCTAATGAAAGAGAATACTGATCTTCTAATGGATCCCGTTACAGACATTCCCAATAGCTCCTTTAGCCAGTTTATTAATATAGTAAAAGTTGAAGAAGATCGGTTATAGAGTTCTTGAGTGATGACGTCATAAAAATAAAATTTATGAAATTTGGAATTTGTTGGGATATTTTGAAAGAACAACATCTGAAAAGCCCACTTGACTAAAAGTAGCAATGTGGGACAAATTGTAGCCTGCGAATACAGCCGTTTCTCGTTGCTCCTCTCCGCTAAGGACGTTTCGTCAGGAAGGAAGTCCTTAGCGGCGAGGAGCAAGGAGAATTGTCTGGGTGATGCTAGTCTCGTTTTGCTCTAATGACTCCACACAAATCCTTCTAAATTTGACTCTGTACTTAATGTTGTGAACGGGGTCAAATTCAACCTCGTCCCCAGGGCGCTTCAGGGAAAAGCGCCCTTGGGACGAGGTTGGGTCAAATTTACAAGGATTTGAGTGCAGTCATCAGGGCATAACTGGAATAATATCTCAAGGACAATTTGCCCTGGAATGCTAATTTTTGGCAAGCAGGCCTTTTGGAGTTGTTCTTTCATTATACCCCGAAAAATCCCATAATTTTACAAGTTTTTTTGCGACGTCACACTTTACAGTCGAGTTTAGCCAACTTGGATTCATTCTCAAGTCCTCTCCGACCCATGCGTTACTCAGTATAGTTAACCCCGAATCAAATACACTGTTCGTGTTGTTTTGTGTGACTAAAGTAAGTTTTTAATAAATTACGTACACAATTCCGTGATGGAAAATTCATGGCCTTGGATATCACACATGGTGTTTTTAAGCTGGATCATCGAATTTGTTAAATATCACATACAGAGAGTCAAGCTAGATCAAGATCATTGCTAGTCGGAATGCAATAGAGAGATATCACGGCAGTGGGACCCACTAAAAAACACAAATTAAGCTTGGGACACTACTTGTTTATTTCAGTGATAGATAACATTTTAAAATACTTTTCCCCTCAAGGTCTCCGCGAGGCCCTACTTCCCCAAGTTACGAGGGGCAACCGTCGCAACCAAGCACCTCATTACTGTTTACAAAACACGCATCCGTTCGGTCATACATTACTGAGGATCTGGAAGGCTTACGGATGCGCGTTATGAGAGTTATTAACATGAGAACGCGGGGAAGTTACTAGGTATAAGTTGTCTAGACAAACTAAACTTACATGCATGTCACTGACATTTATTCCACCTTTGGTAGACCTTTTTAACTTTTATCAAAGGAAGCTGGGTTTTGCTGCGCTTTGCAAGTTAATGATATCAGTCTCACACTGCTAAAATAAACAAATTTGCCATTTGCATCAGTGTATATTTTTTAGTTTGCTTTAAATTTGCTTTTTCACCTGCACTCATCGATGATCCAACAATGATTCAGTACAAATATAATTATAGTTCTTACATACAATTTTCGTGAAAGTTAAAGAAACATTTAATTTAAATTAAAAACGGAAAAGCTGATGTGAATGAAAAAAAAAGGTCTCGATGGTAAGCTGCTTTTATGAAAAAATTTCTGTTGCATTAAAACCTGGTCTGAAAAGTTTATTCAAATAGGCTGTTAATTTTCTTTTTAGCCTCTAAACTATCAATACCGGGCTGACTGTACTCTGTAGATTGTTATAATTGGCCTTACCTTTAACCAAAGTGATATCCCTTATTATAAACAATTGTTATTCTTAATTGAGGACCAGAAAACGCTGAATACACTGATAAAAAATTAAAGTTGTTTGGGTTTGTCAAAAAGAAATTATTACCGTAAAAAAAAGATAAAAACGATTGCAAGATCATGGAATTATTGACCTTCCGTTACAGGTGCGGTCATAAGAATGCTCATAAACTGTCGTATATATATTGGCATATATATTTGTATATATTTCTATGGTTAGCAAAAAATATTAATATGACCTGTTTAAGGTTCAAAGTATTTCTTGGTGAAAAGAATGAATAAAACTTAGTTACAGTAATTGAGAAAACCCCAGGCTATTGGTCTATAATGAGCAAAATATTAAATAAATGCAATATACCCCGAATCATCACCAGCTCACCAATTAACATTCCCGACTAGTTTAGGTTTACTCTAGAAACCAATGTCTAAGGGTTTTCCATTCTTCTTAAGTTGTAATGAATTGAATTTTAAATTAAGTGAAGGAAAGTAACACTTTAAAAGTAGTCTAATACGGTTTGAATTACAGCGAGCTAGTTTTTAGAGAAGCGATAGTTGAGCTTTCTTGTACATTAACAATTCGCTGTCTCCTAGTCGTACAGAAACATAGATTTTTATACTCGTCTCTGAAGTTTTTATTCAGCAATCCGTATACAATCGGATTTATGCAACCCGATAAGTTTCCAAGAAGGAGGTAAAAATAGTACACTTCCCTCGGAAATGAAGCTTCCCCTCGAAACGTGTCCACAAAGTCTATAATGGCTATTGGGGTCCAACAAGTAAGAAAACCGAGGACAGTGATAAAGAGAATTTTGGTCACTCTAACATCTCTCTGAGAAATCTCTTCAGGCTTAGACGCCAAATGTAGATTGTTTTGAACAGTTCGTTGGTGGCCTCGAAGTTTCTTAAAGACCAGAAGATAGCAAATACTAAGGGTGACGGTTGGTACGCCAACGTAAAGATAGACGATGAAATGTGGAACTGAGATTTCATTCGTCTGAAAGCAAAACAGCTTTCCAGGATGAAACACGTAGCGTCTTCCAGAAGACAGATACGGAATTGGCTCCAGGCAAGCCAAGCCGAAGCAAAGTGCAATCATAATAATGGTATTCTTCTTGGTAAAGACCCTTCTGTAATGTCTGGTTCGCACTATTCTGTAGAATCGATTGATTGCAGTCAGTGTTAATGTCTGTAGTGATACACAAGCCATAACTATGACAAAGTAACCTTGCGCTTGGCAAACATATTCATTGAATGGCCAGCGTCCGAGAATCGTCGTTACAATAGACTGAGGGGCACATGTCAGTGGAAGAAGTATGTCGGACATAGCCAGGATGACTATGAAAAAGTTGGGAATCGTACGTAGCCGTACATTCTTATAAACCGCCAGAAGAACACATAAGTTTCCAATGACTGTGAACGTAATAATCAGAAGGTAGACAAGAGTTTCAATTATTACCACCACTTGTTTTCGCTCTTTAAGGTCTCCATTCAAATCTATAATTCCCTTCATTGTTTAAGCAACAGAAACGCAGCGTATTACCATCAAAAACCAGCAGTGGAGGAAAGAATGAAAAAAAACCAAGTAGTATGGTCTTTCCCGGATCCCAAAAAGAGAAACTGATGAAGTGCTCAGTGTCCCAGCGATGAAATTGCCTCAGTCAGCTACGTTGGGGTTGTGCAATAAACCGACTTGATTTCCACCAGAGGAACTGTGAATAACTATTCCCCAGTAGACTTGTTAGCCAAGTACGGTTTAGGTGACCTGATTTTAAAACGCCCAAGGATAATACTTGAAGCGTGATGAAGTTCGATATTCAGTCAAACATTCAATTTACACGTACCGATTAGAAGTAAAAACGGGATGTTTCAAGGATGACTGTCAATCGTGCATATTAGTCATTTTCTTTGTACTGATGTCGGACATGTCGGGTAGATACTTAAAAGGCAGAAATCTCATTTAATTTAAAGGCTGTCAAAATTAAAATATCGCTCCTGTCATGATTATACCTTTAATGTATACACAACCTGTCGTAACAATTCAAATGATTGAAATGAAATTCATTTGATTCAGTAAACTCTGCAACAAATATTATTGTGCGGGAGAGGATTAGTTAAAAACAACTTTCAGTTTCCCTGTCAGTTTCAAGTGCAGCCATTATTGCCTTTCAGATATAACAACCCTCTTAGCCCCAGCAGTCAATCAAGTGTATTAATATTGTTTTCCGGCTTTTCCGAATAAACACAAATATTAAATTAAATATTCCATTGTCAATATGGTAATAAATCTGCACAATTTTGTACCTTTTACACTCAGTGTTTGACTTGAGATAGATAAAAAAATAATGGTAATAAGAAAACGGCGCTCTTAGGTTCCCAACGGTAAACGAATCGGTTTAGCTGTAAGGATACTGCGACTATATTTTCACATAGAAAAATCTGATTAAAACTACCGATTAAGTAACACTGATAAAAAATAATTTAGTGTCATTTTTGCAGAAAATTTTTGAACACAAGCTAACACTGCCGGGCTATGAACAGTTAAGCTTAACCATTGCTTGAACTGCGGTTGATGTATAAAAATGCAAAGCTGAAAAAAACAGAGGTGACTGTATCACTGCATTATATGGTGTGCAATTTTCGTTATTTTAATGCTGTTTGACAATGTGCAATCAACATAAAAAATCAATTAGTAGACGAAGATAATCAGTCCACCTGCTGTGCAATATATTTCATTTAATGTGCATTTTAAGTCGTAGATAAGGTTCTATTTTTGCTCCAAAACGTGCTTCTAGGAAAACCGTATTTTTTTCCTATTTGTCGAGATTACCGCTTAGATAGAAAATAAGAACGCCATGATCCCATAAACGCTATAAACTCACAAAATGACAAATCTGTGTTGAACCCTGCATTAAATTGCAGAGTTCAACGTTTGTGCTTTTGTAAACTGTACTAAATAGATTTGAGTCGTTCAAGTCATCTTTTAGGACCTCTTCATATAAATTCGATGCAACCTTTCGCGGAGGCGCTTCAGTTTCCAATATCTCAACTAGCAACTATTCTCAATAATTAAAATTTGTCAAGAATATTTCCATGACAATAGCTAGCCATCAATTCTCTTGTGACTACGAATTTGTGTCGTGACAGAATATGACCAGCGATATCGCCGTTTTCTTGCTGGGGTGCATGATCGACTCACCACCGCCGCCCGTTCTGCACCATACCATAAGAGGTGTTTGTGTGTGTGTGTTTTTTTGTTTTTTTGTTGTTGTTGTTGTTGTTGTTTTTTGTGTGTGTGTGTGGTGGAGGGATGGGTCGATCGGATGTTCTTCCCCACATGTACTTCTAACATCAACGCAAATCGAATTCTACTATCCAGACTATTTTAATTTTCTTATATTAAGTTCTGGCAGGATGTAAATCGATAATTATAACGACATAGTACCCTGGATAAAACTCTTAAGAACTTTCGTTCTGCCACATAAAAGTACAATTGAGCGAGGCTACGCAAAAAATAGTTTTGTGAGTATCTCACAATAAAGCTCAAATAAGTCGCATAAATTAGACACTCGTTTCACAGTATCCAAATTAAGAAAACAACTCACACAGGTAATTTTTTCACAAGCGATTTTTCACTTCGCTAAGCGAATGACGACCGAAAATCTTCTGAAAACAGTTGTTTGTCCAACTCGCTTAAAGTTAAGCGAGTGGGCAAACTTCAATGAAATTTCCATAGGTTGCTTTAACCTGTCGTACCAGGTTGCTTAAACTTGTCGGTGATTAACTTCGGCCAATCACATGGCGCCGGAGGTCAAACAACTTATAAACTTGTAGGGTTAATGGACCTTGTATTCATTTGCATTTCCCGCCGTAAGCTTGCCATGGCCCATCCATATCATAACTTTGATTTCAATTTTCCACTCTTTTCGAATCAAAGCTGGGTAGTTTTTGCTTTAGTTACGGATTTTTATGTCATTGCATACGCAAAAAGACCGACTTCGTATCTAAAAAACCATTATTTGGCTTACTACTCCGTTTGTGCTTCCATCCGATGGCGACCAGATCATCCCACGACGTACGATGATTTTCCCTCATTGGCAGCAAATTCAGCGAGACGCTCTCTCTCCTGGGCCACAAGTGCAGTCCGCTGCAAGCCACATAAGTCAAGTGGAAGTGAAATTAGCGAGGAATCCAACAGCAAGCCGTTAGGCCCCCGAAAAGTGCGATTACTGATCTCTGTGTGGAAGGAATATTTTCCTATCAGTAAGAGACGCAACTCCTCTGTTTCGGAACGCATCTCAAAGCAGTTAAATCAGATGCTTCCAGGGCCCAGTTGTTCGAAGGCCAATTAGCGCTTAACCCGGGGTTAAATTTAACCTGGGTTTCTTTTTCTTCTGTTGAAAAGTATTTTCTCGGATAATTTTCTCTGTTATTTTTAGAGCCTCCAATCATCAACTTGTAGACAAAAAGAATCAAAACTGAAATGCCTTTTAAGCTTTCAAATCTGAATTCAAATCTCGCACTAACCCTGGGTTATCTTAACCCAGCTTTGAACAACTCGGCCCAGAGCAAAATCTTCGCTGCGTTCGTACTTTACAGCAGTGCAAAGCAAAGATTAAGAATTTGGAAGATGAATTTAAAAGGATCAAGGATCATAACAACAAAAGCGGAAACGATCGCATAACCTTTCCGTACTTCGACGACGTCAATGCAGTTCTCGGCTGTAAACCAGGTGATTTCTGAGACAAAGCGACTTACATGGCTTATACGGCGGGTTGTTGAAAAACTTGAACTTCGGACTACAACTTAGTTTTCGGTAATAAACTCGTTATATCAAGGTTCGGTGTTAACCTCGACAAACGAAACCTCATTAATTCGAGCGGACACATTTCGCCAGTCCCAGTTGCCTGGTCCTTCGTTATATCGAGTTTCTATTTCGAGGTCCTTTTCCATACATTTCACTATTATTGTGGGCGAAAAATATCGTCATACCGCGGACTTTTTGTAGTTTGTTATTAATTAAAAGGTTTGTTATATCGAGATCCCACTGTAATCTAAGAGGTGTTGACTAGGAAGCTTGCGCTAGAACCTAACCTGTGCTGTGATGAAAGAGTCCTTGCACCTTACCTTTTCTCTCCTCTCGTTAATATACAAACTCTTAATCACAGAAAAAAAAACAGTTACCGGTCTAAACTATCCTTAGCTAGCGAAACTTGCTGTTGCATGCAAGTATGCCGCAAATTTTGTAGGTGCAAATTATGAAAAGAACAACAGATAAAATGCAACAGTCAGGATAGTTTAGGTTATAGATATAGATTGTGTAGATTTAGCCAGGGCTAAAAGCGTAGCTCCAGTTAATAATTTTAAAAATTTAAATTAAACCATGAACTTGTTAATTATCAACAAATCAGACTGGATAGATCCATATGACTTTAAAGGGTGGGGCTGGGTGATCTTAGGGAACTAATTTTCAAACAGTCTAAGAGCGAAACAAATCTTGCATCGAATTAATAGTCTTAAATGTACACCAAAATTTATTATATTTAGTAAGAAGGGTAATAATGGGCTTTAAGCAAAAACGTTTGGAAAAAATCTTACTTTAGATGTAATTCAGTTTCCAAAATAACCCGTGCGACTGATTTTTTAATTTTGCCAGGCGTCACAAACTTGCAATGCGAGTTGTGTCGCCTGTCGGGAATGAACAGTACCCGTTAATAGAGTTCAAAATAAAACCACTACTGGTTATTTAAAAAATCGAGCACACCTAGTAGGAAGCCTTTCTCAGAATCAGATTTTCGTTTGCATTCTACTTCTAAGACACCATAATCTTTTAAACTATTTGATACGCGCGGCATTTTGAGTACTCCTGCAAGCAATAACAAAGGGATTTTGACAAACAATCACAACAAAAAGTATAATTCAACGAAACATTGAAAAGGACAACAATCTTTATTAATGAAGACATGTCTGTGACGTGTCCCTGAAAATCCTGAGTGATGAATAAAACCTTGCAGATTTTTGCTAAAGTTTTAACCCGGCTTCGCCGTGTTTGCTATTTTTAAGATGAACACGAGGTAAGAATATCTTTCAAAGCTTTCTTTTTACAACCAATACGGGGTAACTAAATATTCTTTAGACAGTTCTCTTTCTAGTCGTGATCAGAAAATGTCTAAAGACTTTTTAAGTTGTGTACCAGGTACGTGCGCAAAGTGACGGCATAAACAACGCTCGACTTCGTGAAAGGTCATGAAACCCAAAAAAAAAACGAAACAAAGAAACATCAGATTTACTCAAGCTTACCAGTCGAGGTGCAGCTCCTGAAATCCATAAAGTAAGGTAAGAATCGCTTTAAAAGACTTTTGAACATGCTCACGCATCCAGCAAGGTAAAGTGCGAAGAGAAGTTTATATTTCTGATTATTTTTTTCTCAAGCGAAGCACTTCTTGAGCAAAAATTTAAACCTAATAAACATGCCAGCCATGAATAACAGAAAAGTTTTGATAGCAGATGTATTTCATTTGTAGATCCAATGCAAAAAGACGGACAAAACATAATGAGATCAGACGACACAAAACTCTGTCAACTTAAGCTATCAGTAAACAAGTTTTCACCCGCTGCATAAATTTTCCACGTGAACTCATGCTCACCTGTCACATTTTGACCAATCTGAGATAAGAATGGGACGTAGAGCGGGACCAACGCGTGACCATGCTATACAAAGTCAAATTTTTTTGTGGTAGTAAGGAGCAAGAGACAATTTATTAATTAGAAACTGCCTTCCCTACCTGTAAAAAGGCTGACTTGCCGTGCCTGAAGTTCGGCCGTTGGCTTATAAACACAACTTATTTCACGCGTTGTATGCGTTAAAAAATAATCTTGAGCCTGCGATCAGTTAAAAACTAAAAACTTGTCAGCGGAAGACTTCAAACAACAAGTAACCTCAATGCGTCAAAACTTGAGCCCGCGATAAGGTCATTTGATACTGGTCAGAGGATATCCTGTTTTGACAGCTGTCACTTGATTATAACATGAATGCACAATAGATTACCCCACACTAGCCTCCACTAGCTTACTAGCAATGGATAGAACGAAATTTTCTTAGGAGCAGTTAAAAGATATTTTCTGTTGGTATACCTCTAGCCCTGAGGAAGGCTACTTTTGGCCTATAATAAATCAGTCCTTTATCGTAGTGCCAGCCCTGCATTCAGTATTGTTTCAAATTTTCTTAGCCATGGGGCTAATCTAAAACATTCTCTTACCCTGACGGGCTGATTCCTGCCTCCCTTCTCCCTGTACTAGAGTCTGTACGGTCAGCGTACAGTCGTACGCTAACGTCGTAACCAAATTTTCTCGGATGGATAGATTACCAAATTATCTTGGTTATGGTGCTCCGCTCGCGCGCTTACGCTATGAAGTATGGTATTTTCCGCTGTGGCCGATTAAAAACATCAGCCCAGGTGAATTTTGCTGACAGTATTATTTTATAATTTAACATTTTATTGTTTTCGAACACAATGCTCACCTGTTTTCAAACTAATGCCACTTATGACGTCATTTATCGCAATTAGGTCTTTGGTGATTGTACCCGTCCACAACACCAACAAACTACCTTTGTCCTTCTCTCCGTCCACACCGCAGGGAAACCAATGTGAAATGTTACATTTTGTACCTAGTATGGGACCCTATAACCTGTGTTTAACTTTATAATCCATATTATGGTCAACTGAGAGCTGTCAAAACAGGGTATCTGCTGAGCAGAATCACATGACCGTTTGGGGACTCAGGTGCCAACTCTTCTCAAGTTTTGTTGTTGTTGTTGTTGTTTTGTTTTGTCTTTTTTAGATTTTCTCCTGACACTCTCCTGACGAGTTATTAGCTTTCGATTGATCACAGGTTTAAGTGAACGCAAGGCTAGCATTCAGTTTTCTCTTAATTTAATTTTAATTTCCACTTCAGGTGACGTCTGGCTCCATAGCATCTCTACATTAGAGATTCGGAAAGAAGGAACCAGTCTGTTTTATTCACGCGTTGAGTGGACCTCTGCATTCAAGGGTTTTTTTCAAGTTTATGTTTCAGCTGGTCTGGTTCTTCCCTAAAGTGGAATAACATCTCTGATTGATCAGTGAACAGGCGGTTGAGGTTTTGCAACTCCCTAAGAGAGTGTGGAAAAATGATTGCTAGGTCCGTGGCTCCCCATCGGTCGTCATGACTACGGGATACTTGAAAGGTGCATCAAAGATGAAAAACAAAAGTTTAAAATTTCCAGTAATAGGTAGATTTAATAAAATATGATTTTGAAGAATTACAGCAGACAATCTGTATGTTTTTTTTTTTTTTTTTACTGAATTTGAAAGAAATTTCAGTGTTTTCACTCAATGGACCATATGTCTATCGAGATTCTTTAATTAAGAAAACAATTTTCTTGCACCTGATAATATAAAATTTGTTATTGCTTCGCAAAATTAAACAATTTAGCTCCCACTTACAGTATGAATAATTATAAAATTCTAAGGCATATTTCTTTAATATACCTTTCAGCATTCAAGAATAAGATGGAAGTTTTCAGAACCTAAGTGACTTTTTTCAATTAAGGGGATTAACAGCTGCTATTAAGGGGTATCAAAGGAGAAAAAAAAATTCGTTAAAATAGGCAAAAAGTGGGGGTTTTTGTCATATCATTATTTCTTTTGCTAATGTCAGAAGCTTGTCAGAGGTAACTAAAAAGTGAGGAAAATTATTGATAGATAACTATCAGCTCTAACTGATACAACAGAAATACTTGTGGTTGCTACTGAATGACTCTCTGAGCATGATGTGACTGAATAGCAAGAATAGACATCTTCATTATGAACAAAACGAATGAAACATGTTTGTCGTTTAAAAAGCAAATCAATTTCGATGGAACAGAAGACCTATTCATCGCAAATGTCTTATCTTGTGTCCTAAACTTATCCTTTTCCTTGCTAACAAGTTTGGGCAATTTGCTTATTATATATGCGATTGGAAAAACGCAAGATCTTCATTCAGCATCTTTTATCCTCTTGGGTTGTTTAGCTGCTTCAGATCTTCTCGTTGGCCTAATTTGTCAACCCCTTTTCGTGGCTTTAAAAATAGCCGAAATCAAGCGCAAGAATCTCACTGCGTACTGTACATTGAGAACGTTTGTAACAATGTTTTCTTGGCTGACATCTGCAGTTTCTTTATTTACTTTAGCTGCTGTTTCTGTCGATCGATTGCTCTGCCTGCATCTCCATTTACGATACAACACGCTAATAACTGTACCTCGTGTTTTTAAAGCAGTTTCCACTCTTTGGACCTTTACCGTAGCACTTGTAACGGTGAGATTTCTAATGGGAAATGAATGGTTTGTGATCACAATAACTGTGTTTCTTCTTTCGTTTCTCCTTATAAGCATCAGCACCATGAGAGTATTTCAAATTGTTCGAAGACACCAACTACGCATATATGATCAAAGCGTCGCTGTTAACCATCTCCAATTGCAAACCAACAACGTGAACATCCTTAAATGCAGAAAATCAGCTGTGACAATTCTTTATATTTACGGATTGTTCTTAATTTTCTACCTTCCCTTCTTTATTTCACTGGTCATTGAAGTTTTAGTCGGATACACAAAATCAGTAAAGGTTGCTTATACGTATACTGCCACTGTTGTCTTCATCAACTCTTTTGTCAATCCGCTTGTGTACTGCTGGAGAATTGGGGAAATAAGGCGAGCGGTGAAGAATATTCTGACAAGAGAATGACTCAATATAATTAAGCTTGCTAAGCCTCTGACAACGGGAGGCACACTAATGATCTGATATTGCGGTGTTCAGTGAGAACCTTAATCGTTTCGTGATTTCGATAATTAAACGAAAGGCAGCAGTATTTATTTATTTATTCTTTCCTTTTTTTATCATTGATCAATAGAAGCAATGTATGAAACAAGGACAACCGACAACTGTTTTTTGTAAAATATCTGTTCGGAGAAGCAAATATATTGCCTTGAATTTTTTATTACTTGAGGGCGGCTAAAAATTTCTAGATGACTGTTCCATTCATGTACAATTTTGAACCTTATCTGATAAATTCTCTACCAATTTTTGGATTGAAAAATGCGATGGAGAGAGGAATCGTAGTGAGCTTAATTGCATCTAAAATTTTGGGGAAAATAATAACTGAAGCCTTTGTAATTTCGAAAAGACTCATTATAAGTTCCCCTAGGATGACCGAATAGATACAAATTTTATAGCGCCGCTTAGAATGCATTTCTAGCGGTCTAAAAGTACTCTGAATAACAAGTGTTTTCGATGCATTTGCATTGAGAGGAAACCGTCGTTGGGTGCCCCTGATGAAAGGCCGTACGTAAAAGTAAATTAAAGTTGAGCGAGGTTCAGCTTGAAGTTGTACGCCATATTACCTATAAGCTCCTATAAATTTACGTGCGTACGTTCGTCTTCCCCCGTCGTTAAAAACGTTCGTACTGGATCGAGATGAACGCGTACGAACAGGAGAATGACTAACTTTATGTCAAATTTATAAAACGAGTTTTTATTTTTATTTTGTTAAATTATACATTTATGCGTGGCGATCTGTCACTTTTGTTACTTTTGCTAGATTGCCAGGCCATAAGTGGAAAGAAAATAATCGCCTACGCAAGCCTCTGCAGCTGCCAAAAAAAACACAGTTCATCGGCTTCAGTTTTAAATTCTTAAAACTTTATAATCCTAAGGTGTATTCTATTCGAGAAACTTTTGTGTTTCTAACCGAAAAAAATACATTTCGTATATTCATAAGTAGTTTTTATGTTGCTTTTCCTTCTTGTCTTCGCCGCGAGGATCACATTTGTTTGTTTTTTTCCTTCCATCTTTTCTCATCAAGAGGGAGCACTAGGACATGCTATTGTAATGTAAATGATCCTTTTTCGGATCCTCCGTATTTTGTTAGTGAAGAATCCATATGCCATGAGATCACAAATCCGTTTTAGGATCATCTCCCATAAAAAGCACTCTAAGATACCACGACGGCGAAGGCCAAGAAAACGTCGCTTGAAAAGTGAATTTGCGTTCTTTCAGTATCTATCGCGATTGTTCTGTCGCACTTTGCAATACCAATCGTATTTCGTAATAAATTGTCGCACTTTGCAATAAACTTGAAATAGATGGTCGGAGGACAAGTAAACCCAATAGGCCCTTTGCAGCTGGGGTCACGTGATCAAAATCTTTCCTCAAAAAATCTATATTATGAGCTATAACTTGAGGAATTCCAGAGATGGAAAGAGCATATCGAAAATACCAAAATGGCCAAGTTTGGGCCCCTGGGATTACAGAGTACTGATTATACAGCAGTTTGAACTTTCGGAAAATTAAGAGGATTTGAATGGAAAATGTTGCTGGAGAGTAAGGCCTTGCTCTCCAACAACTTTTTCCATACAAATCTTCTTAAAAATTCAGATTGTCATAAAATCTCATTCTTGAATGATGGGGGCCTGACAAACTTGGCCATTTTGATATTTTCGACACGCTTTTTTCATTTCTGATTTGTTAAGTTATTGCCCATAATCTTATGAAAAGTAGGTCACGTGATGGCTTAGGTGCAAAGGGCCTATAAAAAGTATCATCATCGGCAACAACAACAACAATAATGATGAATAATAACAATAACATTCCACGGAACAGTTTTCAGCACCAATTTCTCAAGTGGGGACTGAGGAAAGTGTTCACACCAATCGCGGCCTTCCGGCTTCAAGATCTGTAGAAAAGTAATAACTCTTTCCATGCGGACGACCTCATGAACATGAGACAGTGTCCATAAGAGCGACAGTCCTTAGTGGTGAGATTTTGTATTAGAATTTAGCTGCTATCCCTATTGTCGGGTTTTCCATAAAAGTAAAAAGTTGTCCTTGACTGTGTAAGCAAAATATTGTGAAAGTTCTACTTGTAGCACGAGCAACGAAAAAATCCGGTTTACTTTCATTACCTGCGAGAAAATGAGCTGAGATATGACAAGGTTTTAGTGTTTATTGCCATGAATGTGCGCTATACTAATATCTCATAGAACTAAAGAACACAAACATCAAGCACAACAATCATTGTCAAAATCAGACAATCGTCATCGTCATCATTATCATCATCATCATCATCCGCTTTTATTACTGTTATCGCACTATTAGTGCATATCATTTGCCCAGGTCATTGTGCCGCAACGATTGCTTATTTATGTGTTATTTTCAAAAAATCACTATTTCTCGCGGTTCTAACCTGATTTCTAACTCTTGATAAAATCCAGGATGGCAGTCAAGATGGCGACCATTGTTGGTGACGTCACAGGCCCCCAACAGCATCACCACCCATAAAATATACCTCATCTTGATAAGAAGATCAAAGGCTTTCCGCTAAAGGTAAAATCGTTTGAAAATACTGCAACATATCAAAAACGCCGGGGAGGGGTTCCATCCACCTGAATTTGCGTGACGTCCGAGTGTTAATAATCTTGCTTCAAACGTTTCATCATTGTGGCATCAGAGGAATTATCAAAGACTGGTTAGCCTGGTACCTTCGTGGTCGTTCACAAGTAACTGAAGTAGGTTTTAACTTATCTACCGAATGTATGACCTCAAGTGGTGTCCAACAGTGGTCTGTGCTTGGTCCTCTGTTGTTCTTAATCTATATTAACGATATTCACAACTCTTCAGCGAAATTCTCATTCTATCTCTCTACTGATGGCACAAAAAAGCAGATTCTGGGCTCACTTCTAAATGAACTGGTTCGGATTTAGAATATTGATGTTTAATTTCGTCAAAAACTCCATCACATGCGACTTAACAATCTTCTTAAGTAATTTACTCGCTACTGATATTAATGAAATTTGGTGATAATTAGTCCTATAAGTTTTAATACCGTATTTAAACAAAGATGTAATGTTAGCAAATTCACCTAGAATCGCTGAATCAACATGATAATCTTTTTCTCTAGAACTATTTCACCCATGCGTTACTTTTGTATACCACTCAAGAGTTGTTTTAGTCCCGTTTTCTGATCTCTTATTTTAGTTTTTTTTGTCTTTGCTTTTGAATTTCTTTTCTTCAGGTTTTCGAAATTGCTAGGCCACGCTATTCTTCAGAAGCGGGCCATGTTACTACTGATCCGCAGAGGGATTCTGATAAAAGTCACCTGCTGTCTCTTGCTACCACTTGGTATTTTTCTGAGATGGCGTATTTCACATGATATCCAGTCCACCTTTTCATGCTCGTATCGTGTTCTAGAATATGAAAAACTGCAAGAGCTAGCGATATTCATGCCGCCTGCGAGCTCGCCGGCAAGTTTACTTTCCACACAGCAATCAAATGAAAAACTACTGCAGCACAAGACAACCTTAACAACTACGACCAGTTGTGGGCGGCCCTACTTTCTTCTAGTATTGGTCTCATCCGCACCCTTCAATGTTCAGAGAAGGAGAGATATCCGCTTGACGTGGGGGGTTGACAGTGTTCTAAACCCGCGACGGAAGACATTTTTTCTTGTTGCTTAAACGAGAAACCAAACGGAATCAGATGCACTGTTAAAAGAAGATGAACGCTCCAGAGACCTCATACGCGCGGACTACTACGAACATTAGTGGAATCAGACCCCTAAGATACGAATGGCGTTTGAGTGGGCATCCACCTACTGTAATTTTTCGTTTCTTTTAAAAATGGACGACGATACATTTGTTAATGTTAAACGGTTAATTTCAGTTCTTGCTAAACCTGAAATTCCTAAAGAAAAGCTATACATGGGACACTGCTTTAAGGGGCCCGTGGTTAAAAGGAGAGGAAAACGGAAAGTTTCGTATGAAGATTATAATCAAACATTCTACCCAGACTTCTGTTCTGAATACGGAATTGTCTTTTCTTTTGATGTTGTTCATCTGTTGGTAGATTTATATGCCGTTGTTCCCTGGTTTAAAATTGACGATGTTTACATCGGTATGCTTGCGGAAAAAGCAGGTGTGAAAGCCAAATATATGCGTAGATTTCATAAGAAGGAACCACCGATAAACGTAAACTGCGTCAACGTGAAGAAACCCGATGATATTTTAGCATGGCATGGAGTAACGGGAAAATGTCTATTTGAAGTATATCTCAAGCTACGCTGGATTTAATTTAAGCTTTCTTCCAATCACAAAATATACTTTAAAACTGATTTACCAGCAGTCCCTTAATTACACACTTACAACAAGATACCCTCGTTGTTCACTTGTTGAACAGACCTGGGTTCGTCTCTTTTTTCGTCAATAGCGACGATATCGATCAACTACCGACAAAGGTCAGAGAATTACTCCCCCTCTACCCCATTCTCGTCCCCAGAGACAGTCGTTTCTTGATCACGTGCTCTTGAAACGAGGGGCTCTGGAAGCAGCCGTTACCGGATGTCAGAAAATTTCTGACACTCGGTCGAGCACGTGCAGAAGTTACAAATATCACTGCTCATGCCCATAACCGATTTTTTGTCCCTCACCGCTCCACTAGGGAAAAAGCTTTACTTCCTAAGCTCTCTCCAGACACTGGCTTCATTAGGATGTTTTGAAAATACACTCAACTTGGATTCACCGATAAATTGGAGTTAAAAGGAGAAGACATTAACAGAAACCAGCTGAACACACTGTTGGTTTGCACATATTTAATCGGCAGATTATCGTCTGTCGAGTTATGTGATAATGCGAGAAAATGTCAGTCTAAAAAGGTATCTTGTGCCCTGTCCTATTCCAAATGCTATCTTATTTCAAAACGCTTTTTGAAACGAAACAATCCATAGGTTGTGTTATTAAGTTAAATATATATATTCGTTTCACTCGACCTTGCTGTGTTTTTCAAAACGCTTTTTGAAACGAAATAATTCTTGTGTTGTGTTCTTAAAGTGACAGGAAAGTAAAAAATATATATATACACATATATATATTCTTTTCTCTCGATCTTGTGTTTTTTCCTATGTTTTTTTCCTTTTGGGGTGTCGAATGAGCTTTTGTGTACAACATGAGTCGAGACAACCGAAGGTTTATATCAAAACAAATCAATATTAATTAATCATTTTGCCAACCCAAAGAGGGTAAAAAATATATAGTACAAAGTTTGTCCAGGAGAAGTGACAGCTTACGGAAATGGGGTGTTAGATATCTGAGGAATTCTATTACACTTCCATGGGATCCATGGCAACTTTATACAGCACTTAAACGCCTGTGATTAGGGCTAGAAAACTGAGTGAATCAAATTCCAGTTCAGTTCTCTCTGTACAACACCCTAACTGAGACTTGATTCACTCAGTTTCCTAACCTTAATTAGCATAAAATTTCAGGGTCAGTTGCTATCTATGGCGGCCATTCAGAGTTCAGTGTAGTGCTATAGCGGACCTTTATCTATTAGAGGTTTATCCTCCTAAAGATTCAGTTATCATCTCTAAACTAAATACCATCATCAGTACCTCGAACAGAGAGTTTTCAGTAATTTTCCTGCGAAACTCAGAAAATTGTGAACACCTGAAAATTTTCAGGAATGTTGATTGTGTAGTAGTGACCAATTACCTTAAAGTTCGGGACGCATGAGCAAACCTCTGAAACCACAAACTAAATACCGTTGTTGTTTTTGGTTCATGGTTTTGTAACTTTCACAGATATATAGGTGAGCTCTAATCACATCGGTTGTAGGGACATAAGCAGTTATAAGTGCTTTTGGTAACGGGCTACTAATAAATTATTTTTCCCAGGGTACTAGTTTAGTAGGTAGTGATGGTAATCATGCAAATGCATCCAGAGAGAAATCTGACGTATAAGTACAGCTTATGAACCCGGGGGTATTACATCTTCATGAGGGGTTTTGAGGATATTTTTTCTTAACAAAACGAGGGGCTTATATCTGGAACAGAAATAGCGCTTCGAAACAAAATTAAAATATAATAGTGGAAACGTAGGGGAGGGCTTATAAATAGGAGAGCCATTTTTTTCTGGGGTGCTTATAAGTTGAGGGGAGACTTAAAAGCAATAGTTTAGGGTAGCCTGTTCCAGACATTCAGGTATTAAGGAAGGTGCAAAGAGAAGAAAATGATTTTAAAAAACCTGCAATTTTTAATAAGCTATTATATTTCTCACTATCTGAATGCCTAGAACAAGTTATCATAAGCTATATAGCTGTACATTCTTATCTGGAACAGTGAAATGTAGAGGGAGATACACTGTAACTAGACTGTATGCTTTAGAAGACCCCCTTAAGAAGTACACTTTTAGTAACACACAACCCGAAAACATTTTTGTGGTAACTGCTCTCATTATGTTTTCAGAGTGGATTGCAACGCCTGGTTTGAAATTGGGGAAAGAATTTTGGATTAGGCCTGAAATAGGATACGGAAAATCACATAGTTTGGTCAAAACTTGGCAAGGTAAGAAGCATACTGCATGCAGGGCCAACCTGAACTGACTTTTTTGGGTTAGTGTCCCACCCCAACTCCCGCTCTCATGCAGTTGTATTGAAACTGAATGTGGTGCCTTATAGAGTTATAGTACAATATAACAAGTGATTTTCTTTACCACAGTAATAGTAAAACATATGGAAAAGTACCTCGATATATCGAAACCTCGTTATAGCGAACAAATTTTGCCAGTCCCTCGGCACTTTGTTATATCAAGGTTACACTGTACCAGAACTGAATCAATGACTAGTGCAAGTAAGTTTTAATTTGGCTCATTATATGTTAAAAACCGAGTAAGCTAAGATACCCTATGATTCAGTAAGCTAAGGCTCAGTGTGCAAGCTCGAGGAGGAGGTGGAAGGCAGGGGTGGTTAGGATTAGCCAGTAAACTAGAATATTACTGTTGCTTAAGCTATTATATGATTTGTAACTCCAAAAAATCTACTTTTAACGCCATTTTTCATGGATCCCTATTAGTTCAAAATAAAGACTGAATAAGGAAGGAAAGAAACATGAATATTAAACGAAGAGAACAATTGAACCATGCAAGCAAAATTAACGGAATAACGAGCTGCCAAAGGTACAACGCTAGCATCGCAAATACAAATATCTTTGAAGGTTCATTTTACAAGAGTAATCATGGTAATGACTCGCTCTGCTGTCGGAAGGGTTCAAGATCAAGATCAGGAAACATGAAAGCTATAATAGGCTTACCTATTCTATTAAGGAAGTAAAGGAAGCGGGGGTCCAAGCCTCCCGGCCCTCGCCCCCTTTTTGCTTAGCTTTTCAAGTCCCTTTAGTCCTTCTTCGATTGCAAAATACTTAGAGCATTAATTAACCCCCCCCCCCCCCTTTTTTTAAATAAAACTACCCAGGAATATTGCTTTGCGGCACTTTTCTTGTAAATGGTTCCATAGGATCGCTTTCGGCTTTCGTAGAATATGAAGAGTTTTATTATTCCTTCAAAATAATTCAAGTTTAAAAACAAGCTAAAACATGCTAACCTCGGTCGCTGTAAGTTCATATCGATAATGCATCTTTATCTGCAAATATACTCAAAAATAGCAGATGTTGTCCGTCGAGTTGTCTTCCTGCTGTTCTTGCGATGTTTTTTGACAATATTTCACAGTGAAACGGGTAAAATGTTCCCCGAAAAATGTTCTGCCATTTTGCTCTAACTACCAATTGAAAACAACTCACCCTCGTCCCCAGGTTTTCTCGGTCAACGGTTCAATAACCTGCAACAAGGCTGCACTTTTGACGTCATCGGTTCAACATGACAAAATTCGTTCCAAATTTGGCCAACAGCAGCTGGTTATGGCGAATTATGCGTATGGTTTTAACCAATCAGAAACAAGGGAATATTTTAAATTAATAATAATATATTAGATATGTAATGATTTAGAGGTAGCACATCGATGCAGTGGTTTTTCGTCGATCTAACATTTCTGGTAGAATTGGAATTTGGAATTTTTTTTCAATAACGAATTTTAAGTGATACTGGTCGGTAAAAGTTCGTAGTTGTTCACAAAAAAATTAAAGGTCTTAAAAATCGTTGTGGTAAATAAAACTGGGAGAAAGATTTTATGATTATTTACTCTAGATTTCTTTTAGCGGCTTCAAGTGCCGCAGAACGTTTGTTAGGAATATTGCTTCATCACAGAGCAGGGTGGAAAAACAAGCAAAAAGCTGAGTCTCGATACTTTTTTTATTGGTTGATTAGTAAACCACGTTACAATCAATAAAACAAGTTATGTCTTTAGCTACACGAGCACGTTGACGTCGGGCAGTTACCGACTGCGCAATTAGCCACACACCAGGCATCCATATTTGCGTTGCCCGCCCAAGCACCAATAGCTTTACAGCCTCCTCCGCCAGGAGATGTCGGAACTGGCGTAGGGGCCTGAGTATTCACCGGTGGAGGTGGCGGTGATTGAGTAGAACAAGGAGGTGAAGATGTTGGCTCTTGCGTACTGACAGGTGGAGGGGAAGGTTTGCTGGTTGTTGACCCAGGAGTTGAAAGTGGAGCTTTTGTGGTTACGGGAGCTGGTGGAAAGGTTGGCTGAACCCCAGTGGTCAGATACTTCTTAACAGCATTCATCAATGGGTACTTTCCTTGGCCACAATGCGTACCATTAAAGTCGTCCAGGTCGATGGCCCAAAACATAACGCCACGAAGCGAGTTCTTTTTCACCACGTTGTCAATCTTATAAATCAAGCTTTGAGGGGTATCGAATCCCACCCAGTCCTTCTCCTTATATCCGTAAGGAGCTTCTGCCTTGTTATTTTCCACTACTGTAAGACCCCTGTTGCAAATTTCGTAATAAGCCAAGAATCCTTCAGCACCGGTATATTTCCCTTTGGGGGTGTACTGATAATCACGTGCTGCATCAATGCCATTAGTCGATGGGCTTGCAAGGCCAAACGCTCTTCCGTATGTTGCTAAGCCGAGTACAATCTTGTTAGCTGGCATACCTTTTCTGATTCCCGGCTTCTCCCAGGTGTCCCTGTTATTCATCCAGTACCAGACGGCAAATGGAAGCGTCAGCTTGTCACCGTCTGGACCCATGGCGGTGTGATGTCCAGTCTTGTATTCCCACGTGCCGTGGAGATCGTAAGTCATGAGGTTGATCCAATCAAGTGGCTCAGCAATATCATGAATGTCGTAGGCACCTTTGATGGTCCAAAGTCCTGCGGCTACTGCAGCAGTCAATAGCAGACGCTCTTTCCCAGATGCCTTGGCCTCTGCCTCAAACGCAGCTCTCAATTCTCGGCAAAGGAGTGTAAAACGGCCTTTGTCGCTTTTAGGTGAGCCACCACGCATACCTGGATACTCCCAGTCAAGGTCCAGACCGTCGAAGCCGAAGTTTCTTAAGGTATTAATTGAAGACTTGATGAAGATAGCTCGTTTTTCTTTAGTGGCCACCATTTTGGAGAACGGACTGTCCTTCTCTTCATGAGTCCAACCACCAACAGCAATCTGTGTCTTTAGCTTGGGGTTGATTTTCTTCAGTGCATTGATTTTCGCATACAAATCATGATCGTTTTCTTCATAGATTTCCAGAGTGTGAGTTGTTCGACTGACCTGGGCGAATGAGAACAACACGTGCGTACAGAGAAACGGGTCAATATCCTCTGGCCAGAACGTTCCTCCTTTGGGCCGATACTGGGACCAGTTGGTGTAATAACATCCACGAACGTACTCAGGAACTGCAAAAGGCAGCACGTAACCAAGAGAGAAAAGAAACAGTAACGCTTTCATGTTGTTGCCCTTTTAGTAACTGTAAATGAGCCGGCTTTCTAAAGGGATTCTCTGTAATATATAAAGCTAAACGTTTGTGGTACTGTCTGTCACCAAGCGATATTTGAAGTTCACATTCTGAATGTTTCCACAGGTGTTTTGACAGATGGGATTTACAAAAAGGAGTTTCGTTTCTAGAAAAGCAGAATTTCTTCAACAATTCTGCGCTCTCTCAGGTACGAAATGCCAAATCAAAAATTCAACATACGGTATTAAAAAATATCCATATAAATATACTTATAAAATTTAGTAACCATTGCGTTAAAGGTAATCTTGTTTGTTCTGCTTTTTTACCGCAAGTTTCTATCATCATTTGAGTTGTTTTATTTGTGCCGTCTTTCTTGGCAACAGTGTGTAAGAATAGCTGGGTAAATAAGTCAGTCTCTACCTGTATGTGTGTATCTAGAGGGAAACTCTTTGCTTAATGTCATTCTGAGTTGACAGGACTTCGACTGGTTTTCACAGCTGTTGATGGTCTTCATTTTTTTTGGATAAACCTTTCCGTCTTTGAAACTCTAACCGTGTCAAGGGCACACAAGGAGAAAAAATGAACGCTTGCACTGAGTAAGATTCTGGTTTTTTTTGTTTTTTTTTTTTAACAAAAAGTGTTTTTGTTAAAAAGCACTTGTTTTAGTACCCTGGTTGAATGGACGAAGTAAAAGCTCTTCTGATCCATCACCAAAAAATAAACCCAATTAAAGACAAAGTTTAGAGAATGCATTTTCCTTTTTGAGGGGTCTTTGCTTCAGTTCTGTGCATTACTCCATATAATATAGGCCAAATAAGAAAGTGTTCCGGCTTTTCCTTTCCGAGTTTTCGTAATATGTTTGGAAGAACAATACCAGTCTCTTACAACAACTTAACGTGCTCTCCCGCACTGATTGTAAATTCTGTTCTCAGTTTCAAGTGGAGACAGTTTACAAGAAATTACAAAAAATTGTTAAACCAATGATTGTCATTAATAAGTTATAATAAACAACCTACGTAGGTAGGTACCTTTTTGCGCCTTGGGAAGGTAAGAGATTTCACGGCAACAATTACGAATGCAAAGTTAGTTTGATTAAGAAAAAAAAGTACCGCATTGATTGCAATAGTTTTCTTCCAAAGAGTGAAGTTTTCTTTCGTTATTTCTAAAGCCAAACAATTTTTTTAACAATCTTACAAACTTACAAACTACCGCTTACAGACTTCCATAACTCAATGCTGTTCAGGAAGAGAACATTGCAAAAGAACAATAAGCATTTCTTGAAATAAGTGCACAAAATGTCCATAATTTTATTTCTTAAGCAAGCACGGATGTACAAACTTAATGACGATTGAAGTGGATTGCCACTGTGGTTTTTTAAAAGTTGTTAGCCTGACAGTTTTCAAAGCTCAGTTTTGTTGTCTTCAACGTTTGATAATATGCTTGGGAGGGTATCTTTAAAACCAGGAACAAGCCAGGAACACCCCTGAAAACCCCTGGACACCCCTGGAACACCCTGAAACATCCTCGGAACATCCTCAAGACACCCCGGAATAACCCTGATGGGCTGGAGCCCCCCTCGGAAAACCCTATACAAAAATTAGTCCAAAAAATTTACAAAACCAAAAAAATACTACTCCTTTCCTTACTCCTTTTATTTGACTGTCTATAAGAAGGACATCTCTCTAAGATAGACACTTAGTGCTGGTACCAAACGTGTCCGTCTTGGAGACAGTTGACTGTACTGCATTTTTTTTAACTTCACAATAATTTGCAGAAAGTAGAAATGCTTGATGTGTAAGTTTTCTGACCACATTAATATTGCTACCGTCTCTATCCTTGAGCGGTGGAATAATAAGCTATAAGTAGCTTGCTTGTTCCTTTCAGTTGAAGTCAGACTATATGCATTTTTCTGACATTGAATGTTGACATGGCTGCGAATGGCTGCGCCAAGTAGTACAAATAGTATTTTTTGCCAGCTGGCACAACTGTAGAATTAGTTGTTTCAACAAATCAGCTACGCATCAGGTTATCCCGGCCCAGGAGCATTATTTAAATAAAAAGAGTAGCTCTTTTGATCTTCTAACATACAACACTTCCTTAAATCTACGAAGCGATAAGAAATATTACATCATGCACGTGCTGGTTCTATCATTTTCAAAATTTGAGACTTTAAAACCAAGAGTAGCTGGTAACAGCCTCGTAACCAGCTACTCTTGGTTTTCAAGTGACGTCACAAAAATCTAAACCTCCAAATCGCAAGAACTTTTTAAGGCTTCATGTCCATCTAGCAGAAGATTTTTTAAAAATAAACGTCTGTGCAAGGTTTCAACGTGATAGCGTTTTCCGTTTTGAAAATATAGCTCTTTCTAATTTCCCAAGTTTACTCCGGGTAACATTAATATGATGACCGAGAAGGCCGTCGCACATGCTAAAAAATAATTTTATAATCGCATAATATTATGCCCCTTGAATTGCAAAAGTATTAGAAAATGTGTTTAAGGGTATAATTTGCTCGTTCGCAGTGAACAACTGATCAGATTTGTGGCGATACTGAAACCAGATGTTTGCATTATTTCCGGCCGCCATATTTGTGCCCCTCGGTGGAGCACAGATATGGCGTCCCCATTGTGAGCCTTATAAATTTCTGTTACACATTTTGAAGAACAACTCAGCAGTGGAAACCTGCACAGACGTGAGACTTGGCCAGGTTGTTAATTTAACGATATTTATAATATCTGAAATTCTTGGCAGAGTCCTTTTTTTTAAAAAAAATAACAGTTTCGAGTCATTTTTTTCGCGAACCTCCAAAATTTATATTGGCAAATTATAAACTCCAGCTCGAAGAAGAGGAAAACTACAGCGGATTTAAGATGGGAGAAGATATAATATGGATTACAGTTTTTGAAAAATGGAGCCAAAATTGTCCACAAGCAGAGAGCGCGAAGTTACAAGAAGAAGGAGCATGCTGAGCAACATTAGAAAGCTGCGCGCCGTCCTAGTTAGCGGGCATTGAACTGAACTCTATGCTGGTGCGGGAGGGACAGTAGAACTATAGCGGACGATAGCAAACCAATCACGACAGACGGTCTTCAAGGTTATCCTGGCGGAAGAAGATATACAGGGTGAATCTTAATCTTTAGGAATTCTGTAATAGTGAGGGTTAGTTTTATTTCTAAAACTACTGAGTTGCACTTTGGGGCACAATATAGCTTTAGTGAGCCATGTTTGTTTTCCTTCACCTGCATCACCAGGCGATGCTGAGAAGCTTTTTGGTGGCAAATCGTACCCACCCCACGCATTTATCCCCTAGTTTATCTACCCCCCCCCCCCCCCCCACCCCCGACCCTATGTTTGATCTACTTTTTGGTAGCCCCAAGTTGATTCATCAGCCATGCTTGTAAAAATAATAGTCTATTGGTTTGCCTCCTGTCAATTATTGATATTCTTAGCCCAGTTCCTCTGGATCACATATTATTTTATTATTTTTTTGCGGATAAAAGAAGAATTTAACTTTTAGTACAAAACCAGGCAACTCGTATACATTAAAACATCTGATTGAGATCCCTACTGATCGTGTCACTTCCAATTCGCAATTAAAACTGACATGCGCTTCCGATCAATCTCTGTAAAAGGCGTTTACAATGGTGAGCCCGCGATAACTCCCACACAGATGTCTACTCATATTTTATCTATTACTTACTAGAACTTGTCCACGCTGGACACCATTTAGTATAATACGTTTTTCTTCTGCATCATTCAAGTGTAGCTAACGAAGATGAACCGTATGTGAATGTTTTAAAAAACTTGTATCCGTCGTTTCAAAAAATTAAAACGAATCTTGTGGAGCAGTTTGGACGAGGCCTCGAGATGCCCTGGACATTCCTATCACTCTGAGACACTGATATAGACTGTTCACAGTCTCCTTTTTTCCATACGTTTATCGAGACCGAGGGTTTACTGTATGTATAACCGACGATCATCTTGGTTTCAAATCAGGGGCGAGAATAATAGCCTAACCCTTACCCTAACCTCTGTTTTTGTCACCTCCTTTGAAACCATCCCCCCTGCTCCTAAGTAGATTTGATACTCATGCATCGCCAGGCATATGCTAAACTCATATGCTAAACACTCTAAAAACTCATATGCTAAACTCAAACCCAGGCATATGCTAAACATATGCTAAACATGATTAATTCTTTTGATTTCGTAATTCTCTCCGAAACATGGAAAAAAGTGACTGTTGAAGTAAACGGTTACAAGATTGTGACTACAGATACCTTGAAAACAGGAAAATGCGGACGTAACTCGGGTGGATTAGCTCTGCTCTACAAACTAAAGTTTGACGATTGGATTTCAGTGCAAAAAGAATCACCAAATTTTTTATGGTTTAAAATTAGTAATCGCTACACAAAAACTACAAAAGACATTTATGTCTGTGGAACGTACATTCCACCATACAATTCCCGCTACTTTCGACCTGAACTATTTGAAGAGCTTGAAAGCGACATCGAGAATTTCTCCTCCCTTGGTTCAATTCTTATTATGGGAGACTTTAACTCCAGAGTCGGAAAACACCCGGACAGTGTTTGTCAAGAAGGTAATAAGATAATAACAAACGATTTTTCTGAATCTTCGTTATGCGCCACCCAAAGAAAAAGTTTTGACAATGATTTGAATAATCACGGAAAACGACTCTTGGAAATTTGTAGAAGCGCGGATTTAAGAATTTTAAATGGTAGAATTAATGGCGACTCGTTAGGTAGACCTACATTTCATGGTAAATCGGGAATCAGTGTCATTGATTACTCCGTATGTGACCAAGATTTGCTACGAAATATAACATCTTTTGTAGTGAAAGAGCCGAACAGTTTATCTGATCATAGTCCAATAATAACATGGCTTAAGGTTAACCGTCATTTAGATAATGATTCATCAAACGAGGCAATTATAAATGATTCTTTGACTCCTCTACCAAAACAGTTTTTTTGGGAAAACGATTCGTCACAAAAATTTAGAGCTACATTACAGTCTGAAGACATTCAAAGAATGATCCACGATTTTATGAATACTACAACAATCACGAGAAATGTTGACATGAACCTTCATGCTGTAGAAAATATTCTTATTTCAACCGCCAAACGCTGTTTGAAGATCAAAACAGCAAAAAAGCGACGTTGCAGAATATCTTCGAACAAAAAATGGTTCGACAAAGAATGCCGCTATAAAAGACATGAACTGCGGAAACTTTCTAATCAAAAACATAGAGATCCTCTAAACACTACCCTCAGAGAAGAGTTTCACAACGTCTTAAAACAATATAAAAACCTTTTGAAACATAAGAGAAACGAATACTATAGCAATAAGATCTGTGAACTTGAAAATACGGTCGAAAATTCGAACAATAAGAGCTTTTGGAACTGTTTGAAGTCAATGGACGACACTATGAAGGAAACCTACACCCCTCCAATTTCTGAAGAAAAATGGATGTCCCACTTTCAATCTTTGCACTCGAATGAACCCCTTAATGAACAGCAGGAGGCAATTATAGATGACTTGCAGAATTCAAAGGATATTACGTCACGATCTCACTCCTTGGATTACCTCATCACTGAAAGTGAAATTCGCACTGCAGTTGGAAAACTCAAAAACAACAAATCTTCTTTTTCAGACAAAATCAAAAACGAAATGATCAAATCTAGCCTAAACGAATTAATGCCTGTTTATCTAAAACTATTTAACACGGTCCTCGACTTAGGAACTATGCCCCAAATGTGGTGTGATGGCCTCATTACACCAATTTTTAAATGTGGTACTAAAAGCGATCCATCAAACTACCGTGGAATTTGTATTTCCAGTTGTATTGGAAAACTATTTTGTTCAATTCTCAGTCAGAGACTTCTAAAGCACGTTGACTTAAATAATATACTTCACAAGTCTCAAATTGGTTTTCTAGCAAATAATAGAACAGCAGATCATGTCTTCACACTTCGAACATTAATAGACAAATATGCCCATTGTCACAAGGAGAAAATATATGCGTGTTTTGTTGACTTTAGGAAAGCCTTTGATTCGGTTTGGCATGATGGGCTTCTCTATAAGTTATCTAAGATCAATGTCCAAGGAAAGTTTTATAGTCTAATTAAGAGTCTATACTCGAAGTCTACCTGCTCTGTCAGGATTGGAAATAACAAAACGCGCTCTTTTCAATACGCAAGAGGAGTGCGGCAAGGCTGCATTTTAAGCCCTCTGCTCTTTAACTTATACCTTAACGATCTAGCGTTCTCATTTGACAATGTTTTATCAGACCCCTTCGTGTTACCAAATGGCACCAGACTCAACTCTCTCCTTTACGCAGATGACTTGATAATATTATCGCGATCCAAACTTGGTCTACAAAACTGCCTTAACGTACTATCTTCATATTGCAACTCATGGATGCTTAGAATAAATCCTAAGAAAACCAAAATAATGATTTTTCAACGATGCACACGAAAATGTGAACATAACTTCCGCATAGGCAATGAAGTAATCGAAGTTGTCCAAAACTATACTTACTTAGGAACTCGAATTACATCTTCCGGAAATTTTACACTTTCGCTTGAACATCTCCGACAAAAAGCTCTTCACGCGCTCTTCAGCCTCAGGCGACACACGGATTTGAATAATCTTAAGCCCTCACTTGCGTGTAAAATTTTTGACGCTATGATTTCACCAATTCTAACCTACAACAGCGAAGTTTGGGGTGCTTTTGTTAAATCAGATTTTAAGTCCTGGGACAGCTCTGCAATTGAAAAAACCCATTTGCAATTCTGTAAACGTTATTTACAAGTACATAACAAGGCATCCAGCATTGCTTGTAGAGCTGAACTCGGTAAATTTCCCATGATCATTGATATAAATAAAAAGATTCTAAATTACTTAGACTATCTGAGAGGTAAGGATGAAGATTCTATAGTTAAACAGGCCTTACAAATTTCAATTGACCTTCATCATAACGGAAAAACTAGCTTTTACTCTAATCTCATGAAAATGGTTGACTACTATGATCTAAACTATGACTTTTCCTGTAATTCATTGAGTGACTCAATAGTTAATAGGTATATCGGCATAATGAAAAATAAATACGTCTCTTACTGGAATCAGACACTTCAACAATCACAAAAACTCAGTTTTTTATTGTACAATCAAAGACGACTATAGCCCCTCGCCGTACCTAGTTTTAACAAGAAAAAACCCTTCGAGAAAAACATTAGTTAGATTTAGAATAAGTAGTCATCAACTTAGAATTGAAACAGGTAGATACGAAAACATTCCTCGCAATGAAAGGATATGTCACTTTTGTACAAGTAAGAAAATCGAAGGTGAAAATCATTTCTTACTAGATTGTAAGGCTTATTCTCAGATCAGAGACATATTTTTCTCGAAACTAGAAACTAAAATACCTGACTTCAAATCACTTTCACACGATACTTTAATATCTCTTCTTATGAATTCTTCTGATTATTTAATTAACTGTCAATTAGTTTCATTTATCTCGCAATGCTTTGAATTAAGGACCAAATTAATATCAATGAATGAATGAATGAGAACTGTCACGTTTTGTAATGTTTTGCACGTACTAATTAGTTGAATTAGTACTTAAATTTAGACTAATAGCTTTTGCAATACTGTAATTCCTTTATGGTCATGCAAATAAAGCTTTTGGTGTTGTTAAACTCGGTACATTTGAAACCAAGATGATCACCCGTTAGGTTCGGTGCTAGATCCCAACGATCTGGGCGGAAAAGTGGGGGACTGTGAACAATTTATCACAAATGAGGAAGACCTAACAGGAATCTACTGTTTCATCTTCATTTTTAGTAATGCCTCCCGGCCTCGGAGCTCTCGTGTTGCCTTCTACATACTGTAATACTGTTACTTTTCATCTTGTGATAAAACACTGTGTCACAAATTTTTTAATGTAATTCTTCAATATTTGTTGATCAAAAAATTAACCCCTTATCGATCAGCAACAATTTTTTATCCAAAATTTAAAACTCGCCAAATCTCATACCAAATGGCCTTAGGGCAAAATTAACAGACATCTATGGCACACAACGCCAATACAGGGTAAGTTCGTCCGTCTCAAATCGCCAACTTTAGGGCGCTTGCATGGTTGGTTATATATTCCGATACTGATTCTCTCTTACCCACCCCCCCCCCCCCCCCCCCCCCTCTTACTTAAACTTCAAAATGAAAACGTGTTACTTTCCCTTACGGACGACCAGGATCTCGGACATGACTTTGCACTCTAGATCTTTTAAGAAAAAAAGAAACAGCAAATTTAAGAATTGCTTATACCTAACCAGTGTTCGGTTGTTGAAAAAAGAGAAGATGAACATCGGTGTTTTGAGTTTATTCTGCCATCCCTATACCATCCGAAATTGTGCTCTTGATTTCTCATGCCTGGTCTGCCATCAAAGGTACACCCAGCCTCAAATTTGCTTGCGTAGCTGTTGATAAACCAAGAACGGCCCTCTCTTTGATTAGTTACTGCAGTACATTCCGAGCACTGGATTCCTCGAATGTTGAGATGATAATACCACTTGCATTGCTGAGAAAAGATCGAGAATAGTTTATGTTGTTGTAGTGGGGCAATTGCGTAGTCAGTGTATACAAGTCCTTCGTTTGCAAAATTACAAGTGACTCTCAAACGAGTCGACTGACTTTTGAGATACTGCATTTGAGGCAAGGACAAACGGTAGGCTGTCCAGTTAACGTTCCAACTCTTCATGTTGATAGGATGATTCATGACAAATGGCTTGTTTTCGAATAAATGTTTGTGCGACAACGAAAATGTCTGTATAAGAGCCCATAGAAACTTAGAGTCAGATTCCATGTCGCAGTAAACGTAAAATGGCAGTTGTTGCCCATCGCATATTACGTATCTTCCAGATTTGGTCACGTTGTTTTGAAAAACGTCTTTGCAGCTTGAATAACACCTGAGCTCACAACGTGTACCGACGTAATTAGCTGGACAGGTGCAATTAAACCTGGCCCCTATGGGATCACAAATCTCTTGGCAACTCCCTTCATGAAAACATGGATTAGGTTGACAACATCTGTTAACACAACGATCCTTCTCTGGAGAGTATTTCTTTCCACTCTGTTCACAAAGAAGATTGTATTTATTTAGTATCACATTGCTTATATTTTTTTTCTTCTTTTAGTCCAGTCAATCTAGGCATTTTTGAGGCTCAACATCAAACTAGTTGCAACAGAATATGTTCAACGCCATCTAAGTAGGGGTGGCGCACTTAGCAATATACTAAAAATCCGCCAAAATCCGTTCGGTGGAACATGTCAAAAATGAGCGTTAGACATTTTGAGCTTTAAACACAGGACACTCACGTTAGATGAAATTATACGTTCAAACAAAAAACACAAAAAAATGTGTGTCTCTTTTACGGAAAACTTAGAGAAAAAATAATAGGTGCGTTGTAGTTTATCGTGATAAAAAGGCGTGCTTCTTATATATTTTCAAAAAGGATAAATCTTAAACGTTGTTGGCTATTGCACAGGAAGCCCATGCTCCGTTCCAGGACCCCCCCTAAATAATAGGGGGCTTACAATATAATAGACTGAACTGTTAGCTGTAAAATTACAACAAATTTGGTCGTCAGGCTTTAAATCGGAAAAATGAAAGCCGTTACGGCCAAAATAGAGGTCTCCCCTCAGACTGTCAAACACTCCATCTCCAAAGATGTCAACATAAAAAGTAAGAGTGCAGTCGTTGTTTTTTTTCTTCTTCTTCTTCTCATCCTTTCTTTCTCCTTACTATTTCTATCTTTTTTTCTTTTCCTTTCCTTTTCCTTTTCTTTTCTTCATTTGCCTCCGGCTTTGGTCTTTTTCTGCGATTGCAATTTCCTTACCTACGTTTTCAGAACTCCAGCTAGATAATGGTTTTAACGGTTACCTACGCGTTAATTTTCGTTAACGTGCCGACATCTACAAATATACAACTTTCATTTTCTGGAAGCTTTTCGTTTTCTTCTTGTTAAAAGTGAATTGGAGCGGAGGGGAGTATACTTTTACTAATTCTTTACGATGCACATGCAGCAATTTAAAGGTTTTGAGCAGGTTAATCTCCAATGCTCTGAATGCTTATGAACTCGATCAGACCTGAAGGAAATAACGTTTTTCTTCAAGAAAAAAGTGTTGTTTTTTTTTCTTACCTTCGCCAAGGGAATAATGAAGGATAAAGGAAGATTCATCGCATGAGAACTTTGGTTCCAGCAAAGTTTCTTTAAGTCAAACGAAATAATATAATAGGGAAGCAGTTTTTGAGAGAAAGATTAACTCGATCTGGGTAGCCAAAGCAATGCATATATAAAATCTTGTAAGAGCCTATGAATTGATGGAAACTCCCCACGCAAAGCCGTCATGCAACCCAACCAGAAGGTTAACATACAGTGAGTTGCGCAACGCTCTTCCGAAGATAAAAACAGGCTCCGCAAAAAGAGGTGAGCCAGAAGCTGTCATGACGTATGTCTAGTTGTGACTTTCTCGCCTTCATTGACCACTGCAATTATTTTCAGACATAAACTGAGGATCCCATTAACGTTATAGAAAAAGAGGTCTTCATTTGCCGAATGGTCAGGGTTCGGGGTAGTTCTCACAAAAAAAGAATTCAAGCAGGGAATGTAAACGCCTTGAGACGAAGGAGCGATAAAGCTACTTATTCATTTCACCAAGAAATGTAGGGCTGCCGCAGAAGAAACAAACTGAACACACAGATACACTAAACTAAATCTGAGTCGCGCTACAAAAAAACAAGATTAAAAAAAGAACAATCACATTTATTCACTCATATTGTAAGATATAATAGACGAAAGGAGGTTGCGCGTGTCGCAAAAAAGAGGTATCCTAGTTTTCGATCACACATATTGTGTCCTAGTTTTGAACATACCTACTTCACAAAACTCGATTACAACAAAGAGGAATAGGTTAAACAGTTTGTACTGATACAAAGCTATCGTCCGTTGCAAACATTTAGTCGCACGTATCCTGCAGCATGCATGGATGCAAATTTAATAGTCAAATGATGACAAACAGTTTGATGTAAAATTTTAAATATCAGCCATTAAAACTACTGTTTAGTGAACAAAAACTTGATTTATAAAATAAAAATAATTCATATTTTTAACCATCTTAACACAGACTGTCCAACTTCCCTTTGAAATACCGTCATAGAAAACGTTCAAGCTTGGAAAACTGTGAATGTGAAGACAAACGCGTGGCTGGGTAACCTGTGCAAAGCCGTCAAGACGAAACAAAAACCCAGGTGTTTCTTAAACCATTCGGAGTATTTTAAAACAAAACTACCCAGAAGACAGATAAGCAAGGTTGTATCTAAGATTCTTACAGCGGTTACCACTAACACGCGCCTTTGAAGGGTTTTTTCTGTCTGTTTAAACCTGAGTTTTCGTGGAGGTCAATCAACTGTTTCCATGGTTTTCCACGCGCTCTGACAGAGAAGGTTCCCTCATCGCTGAATGAAGGGCAAATAATTTCGAACGACGACGGCTTTTTAAATTATTTTATTAAGATCAAGGATTACATTGTTAAAACAACGAGGTCTCTGCAAGCTGAGTGAAATAGCCGAAACATTCTCTATAGTTTACGTAACGGTTTTCAGGTTGTTTATCTATTTGATTGTATGAAAAAAGGGGAGCTGTGGACGAATTGCCAAGAAGCTAGTATAAATTCAAAGAAACAAAAGATATCACACCGAAAAGGGAAAAAGTTTTCCCTGAATGGAGGCTGTTTTCAAGAACTCAGACGAGTTTCGAGCGATTGAGAAAGTTTATGTTGTTGTAACTTACAGTGTGTAAATATGTCGATAATTTGAGTTTCCTCCAAAAAACACTCAACAAATTCTTTCTCCTCGTAATCTAATGAAGCGGTGTCAGATCCTGCAGCAAAATACTGCAGAAAGGGCTGAAACGCCGACATATTCTTCCGAGAGCTCAAGAAACGGAGAAAGAATCTTCTCTAGGCCAAAGCGTGAAAAACCATGGTAACGGTTGATTGACGTCCACCAAAACACAGGTTTGAACCGAAGAAAAAACCCTTTGAGAGCGCGTTTTAGTGGTAACCGCTGTAAGGAAAAAAAAAACAACACAATTAACAGATCATTTGCCTGCATTTGTTATTTTCCTGTAACAGGGCTTCCTGTAGAGAAAGTCGAAAATCTATATTGCCAATCAGTTTGTCATGTTTCACCGAACGGATTTTGGCGGATTCTTAGTATGTTGTTAAGTAGCCATCCACCAATTAAATGGCGTTGAAAAAAATTATGTAGCAAATTAGTTTGATATTAAACCACAATTTGACTGGACTATTTCTACCTAGTATATATAATTAAAGATTAATCTGCGTACTAAAGCAAAAGAAATCTTTCACTTGAGAGCAGAGCGCAGCGCAGTGTAGAGATTTTCAAATTCTTCTAGCGCCATGGGGTTATCGTCGATAAGTATGAAACTACGGGAGATGAGACTGGCATAGAATGGCTGAATCGGTCGGCCACATCATAGCCTCCCACGCAGACGTTCTTAGGGGTTCGTCACGCATTCCTGCCCCACTAACGTCTGCTGATCATGATGTGAGCGGAAAAAAACCTAGACCAATCACAGCAGACTTCCAGATCTGGGAAGTGGACTATCGATTTCAGTTACAAGGTAACCCCACTGTTGCATCACCCAAAGAACAACTTTATGAGCAAATGACATCTAATCCAGCCTTAACAGAGAGAAATATACAAAAAGCCAACGCTTATCTCCTAGATTCTCGTCCGGAGCAAAAATCTGTGGTCACCTATCGCACTATACTCTACCAAGCTTGTACATATGTGTTTGGCTTGTTAACACTTTGACTTCAACAGCGCCGATTGGATCTCTGATAATCTGCATGTGATCTCCAGATGATATTTTCGAACAATGGGAAAGGAATTTATCTTTGGGTTCAAATGACTGGTGTAACTTGGTGCTAGGTTTTATCAGTGCCGCCAGTTATTCTATCGCGTCGTGGTCTTTAAAAGTTATTTATCTTTTAGATCATAGTTGAAACTCAGATTTTGCCACTGATGGTTTTTAAAAATCGAAAAAAAAAACATGCGGTTGTTTAGAACTCCAAGTCCTACCATCCTGCAAACTTTGAACAGAAACGGATAAAAACTGCAAAAGAAGTTCCCTAGGAAGCCTAGCTTGCCAGCAAGCTCTCCATTTGTGGAAGTCGCGAGAAGAAGACCTTGCTAGCAGGCTATAAGAGGTCATTTTAGGCGTCTTATATGCCCACCATGGCATGTAGTTTGCTATTGGCTTAGAGTGGTTAGTGTGCTTTGGTGTAGTTGATGTAGTTCAATGTTAGTTAGTGTAGCTTGGCTTGGTGTGAATTTACTCTGTTAGTTTTTAGTTGGCTGGAACTGGTTCTGTTCGGTGTTAGAGGTAGATAAGGCTCTACTAAAACGATTTGGAGAAAAACCATTGGTGCAACCCTTTTATGACGACTGTGTAGTGTAGTCAAAAATATTCATCGTCGTTTGCAACAAGTTTTTAGATACAGTTGAACCTACCCACAATGGCCACGTTAAGGACAAAGGAAAGTGGCCGTTGTAGACAGGTTTAAGCAAGAGTCAATGTAAAGACTGACAGGTAGCCGTTAACGAGAGTTTCGACTGTTTTTCACTTTTCTCGAACGGCACGGCCTGTCAGATAAATGCCCTAAAAGACGTTCAATTTACCTCCATAATGTAGCTTCTGACCAAGCCATAGTACTGTGCTCTTGATTTGGCTTTAAGCGCATCTGGTTTCATCTCCTTATTAGCATCATTCAGCTCACAGTTGTTTTCTTGGTCACTTGGTAGATAGTTAAAAGAGACACACTGGCAGTTGTCTCTACACATCACGTGACACTGTGCAGCGGTATTTACGGTGCGCCTTTGCACAACATGTCCTTCAAGGGCGTGTCCATCGACCACGTGATTGTTCAACACAAAGTAAAAGTTTTGGCACAGTCCCTGGCTCTTGACACTGTAAGTGAGCGCCAGACAAAGCACGATTTGAAGAAACGCTGTTTCAGAAAGGCTTGCTGGTCTCATAACTTTCCTTAAGATAAAGTTAAGATGAAGATATATAATTTTTTAATTTTAAAACGCGGACTCCTGTGGACGGTGTCCTAAACCACTCTGGATCGTGGTATAAAAAGGTGAGGTTTCGGTGAGCAGATTTACTGGTTTTGTGTGAATGCAGGGCCAATTGCCATATGGTTTAAACATTCTGTGCTGTGTCAAAAATATCCACATTCGTGTGGACGTGGCCAGTAGGCTTGGATTCGGTCCCCAAAAATTAAATTCTGAATTTTCTACGAGTTGGGATAATCGCCACAACATTTTTGAAACACGCCTTAGTCTCTTTGTTAGTGAGGTTACCGTTGCCTTTGCAGCGCCTGTCCTTTGCTATAAAAAAATCCCTATTACGTGAAGGAGCAGGAATCGGGCGGTGTTAATCCCTTCTCCCACCTGCTGTTAACAAATGATATATGTAGCGCTTGACTAACACCCCATTATATTGGAATTGAACACGAACTTTTTCTTTTATTTCTCTTTCTTTTAGTTTAGTTGATTGTGATTTTTTTTTTTTACATTTATTTGTCACGGTTGTTCGTCAGATAATGTCGCTTATCTTCTAAAGCCGTTAGATATAATTTTCCGAAACCTATCTTGCAAATTGTTTTTTAAAAAAAGGACTTCAATGTTTTATAATTACTATGTTTTTGCCAGCATTCGAATTCGCTTACATCTGTTAAACATGGACTGAAATTTAAGAAGCGTCCATTTAAAAAATTGAAAAGTGTACGTGCACCGCATCGACGTCCGGCAAGTAAAAATGCTACATTAAATACACGTATTTCGAAAGCCGTACATAATATACTTGAGTTAGCTCATTTCCGATTGATGCATTTTTTCAATGCAAGGCCAGATTTCTTTATTTAACTCAGCCCGGGTCATTTTCGAGTTTGTCCTAACCGTCTTCTTGATTTAAAACGAAGGCAAGTTTTTTAAAAATTACTCATTTTTGTAATTCGTGCTAGTCCCCTCCATAGAGGTTCTTGAAAGGTGAATTTAGATAAATTTCAAAAAGGCTATCTATTTAGGAGGGCAGGGTCTAGCTAGCCTGGAAAGAAGTAAATGTGAGAAGTTTACATCAAATTGTACATACCAATTTGCTACGTCCATTGATACGTCTATGTATCTAGATTACTCGAAATAATTCTAAGTCCACCGCTAAATTACTTTCCAGAGTAACTCTTTTGTAAATTATTTGGCAATCACTGATGAAGATTATGATAATTAATGTTTTATATTTCAAAAGGATTAAGCTTTGAATAATTACGAAAGTTTTCTTTTTTTAAGAAAAATTATCTATAGATTAATACCTGTCGTTACGTAGGGAGTGTGAATTCATGTTTTGTTTTCCAACTCAGTCTGGCAAACCGTTCAGTTTCTACTGCCAAACACAATTTGCTTCACAAAGGTGATGTTCACAGAATAAGCAAATGTGAAGCCAGATATTACATTAAATGCCGGTATTGTATATCAAACTCTAGTATGATCGTGGTAAAAACATTTTGGACTTCGACTTCGTTTGATCCAGGAAAAAAAAGAAATACAAGAAGTTGGCCAACTTCTCTCAACCTTGCCATTAGAAATAAAGAAAAGGCTTGGGAGGAAATAGTCTCTAGTTTTGATTCACACACCCAGGCAAACGACTGTGCCACTGCGATTTACATTTGCCAACTACTACAAAGTGTTCTTTTTCTCCGATGGCCAGGCCTTCCTGTATATTGTTCCACCAGGCACTTGTAAACCCTGGAGGAACTCAAAGTCGTCTTGCGCAGGGTAGAGAACGAAACCGTTTTAGACGACTTCGTTTCGAACCAAACGATTCCACAATCTGTATAAGATTAATTATTAAAAGCTTACTTCTAACATGGCTAAATCGAAAAATTCAGTCATTTCAATGCATGCAATAACAGTGCAAATTACCGCCAGCAAAACCTAAAACAGAAAGTTGTTCTCTGCCATTTGATTTGGAAAGTCCCCTTAAGCCAAAACTCGAGTTTATGACGTTATTGAATTCGAAAATATTACTAGGTTTCAATCGTCTGGGATGGGCCTATCTTGCACGCTCCGGTAGCCAAACAAAACACACTGGGATTCGTTTCATCTACTCGCCCGCAATAACTAATCTTTTTACATAAATGGGTTAACCTAACAATGAAACAGCTTATGGGGTCACTGAATCTTGATTTGCCGAACAAGTACTAGCGTAGAATTGCCACTATAACGGGGACCTGCTTTGTGAAGCGACTGTGGCGCCCTTTTGACCTAACGTACAACAAGAACTGGCAGCAATTATTTACTACTTCAAATTGGCAAAGCAATTTCTCAATTTAGGCTTTTTAAAAAGGGATCTAAATCTTCCATTTTATTCTTTTCAGTGCGCGCATACTGGAACATGTGAATGACTCAGAAAGGTAAGAAAAGCTTACTAGCCGAAAAAAGTAATTTCATTCGCTTGTCGACAAGGTTTCATGAGTAATATATCACTTTTAATTTCACTTGAATGACTTGAATGCTTTCATTTATGATAAATGCTTTACCAGACTTCGCTTTATATGACATTTCTTTTTTTCATTTCTTCGTGGCTTTTTCGAAAAACAAAAAATCACAAATATGAGCATCAGTTTAAGCCACTTAAATTATATCTCATAAACAGGTAAAAGTACTTAGTAATTGCCTACTTTTCAACCTGATTTCAACAAATAGATTTAATTGCGAATGTTTTTGTCGTCATTCAAGTTAGTTTTATCATTGATTCAAAGGGCGGCCCCAAATTCAGACAAGGCAAATAAGTAGGGTAAATTGGATTTCCTCGCTAAGGAGAAATCGACGCACCGTGAGAAGCGAAAACAATCACCAGCACCTTATTAAAAAAAGGCTGTATAAAACTAAACTCCAAGCATAAGAGCGCTGCAAAGCCAAGTGATTTCAGTTTTGGAGGAAACGCATTTCGCTAAAACTTACGTTCAACTTTTCATAGAAGAGAGTTTTTATACCTTTTTGCGTTCGATTCTGAGTCTCTTCAATTTGGATTATTACTATTAAATAAATCAATCGGATATGAACTTCCGGTTTGTTCATACGACCTTTTTTATGTCTTACAGATGGTCACTTCATAGAAAGATAGGATATGTAAGCATTTACTGTATTTAAATTTAAAACATTGTTTGAAAGCTAATTTTGGTTTACTTTCTTCACATCTAGATAAGCAATGTCTTCCAACTTTTGTCAGAGCGCAATTATGCGCTTCCTGGTAGTAACAACGCATATTTCAGTAATTTTGGCTTGGGATAAAAAGGTAAGATTAAACGATGATAATTATCACTTGCTTTAGAAGAGGACTTTTTTAAGACAGGTCCGCGCATTGGGCTGTTCATGTTTGTATATATCCCCCTTGTAATAAACCTAAACATGCAGAATCCATATCCAGTGAGTGCACCGAGTGTAATTGTGATCTCCCATGTTGGTCTCAACTCCGTAAAGAATTGACATTTTATTAAATGAGGCTGCTGAGTATGATAGGTTAGATCAGCATAATTCTTCAAATTTTACGAAAGCCGAATTTAATTATTGTTAAATATAATTCATTCAAAATGTTTGTAAGGTCTTATCAAGCTTACCTCCTCGTAAATTTTCTTGAAAAAAAAATTGGCCTTATTCTCGGCACGGATTCAGCATATAAGCGGATGTTATTTTCTTGTTGAGACTACTTAACGAGTTGATAACGTATTTTGAGCAATACGTTTTGCATATTTTTGCATTTCTTCCGTTCATTTTAGTCAGAAAATTCAGTTATTTCGTCTTTGGATAGCCGTGAACGCCATTTGTTTTAGTTCAATAATGTCCAGGCAGCTTCGTTTCCAGGAAAATATACCATCGATCAACCTCGTTCGCAATCGAAAAAGTACCATAGAATCGAACGTATATTGCTCACATCTTCCAACTTGGTAAGCACCAGTTCATTATGAAGATTACTGGAGTTGTAACAAGATGACCCTGATGCTGAGATATGATATTTGCTTTAATTTACCGCCTAATTTTATCGTTTTCTGTATGTATCCGCCTTACAACATAACACTATGGTTGCCGTTGGGTAGTTGAACAGTCTAACATGATGTACGGATTATTGGATGTCGCCAAAAGGGTACCTTGTGACCTTGTCCCTTCCTTTATTTATTATTATTATTATAATTTTTTTTTTTTTTTTGTTTTGAAAAATGGATTCAGCTTGTAAACCGAAAAGTTATTTTACTAAAGATTTCTTGTGCGCTTATTATCAGAACGATGAGTCTATCGCGAAGAGAGATACTACTCTGAACAATGTCAAGGCTATGTACAACCGATTTGTAAGCACGTCCATAGGAAAGGTCAGTGCAGCTCTTTTATCAAGTCTTGATATTTATAAGTTTTAAAAATCTCTTGGTGTGTAAGAATCTTTGTAATAATAATATTTAAAAATTGTATTGCGCAGTTTACATGACGTGGTGAACAACTGCGCATTACATGGATAAAAGAATAAAATAACTAAGTAATAAATAAAACTTACATCAAGTTTAAAAGTTTAAAAGTCTAATAGTTAAAAAGGCTAAAGGTATAAAGTTAAAAATAGATATTATAAATAATAACTTATGCCACTGATATTAATATTGTAAAGGAAATAAGGGGAGATGTAAAGAATCCATCTGGGGCTCAGATTTTTTCTGTGTCCTATTATGGTTGATTCTTTACATCTCCCTTTGTTTCCTTTACAATATTAATATCAGTGGCATAGGTTGGTTGGTTGGAGGCTCCTTCATGGGTGAGACTTTTCTTGCTATTAATGTGACTGTGTGATACAGTTAAGCCTTAATGTGTTGCTTGTGATGGACTGTGTGACTGCGAGATGCGGTTCGCAAGTCCAACCCACAAAAAATGACCCTTGTTCGCCAACGAGTCCTCAGTAGCTCAGAGGTTAGAGCATCCGATCTAGAACACGGAGGGTCGTGGGTTCGAATCCCATCTGGGGCTCAGATTTTTTCTGTGTCCTCTTATGGTTGATTCTTTACATCTCCCTTTATTTCCTTTACAATATAAATAATAAATAAATAAATAAGTAAATAAATAATGTCACAATGCACTTATCTTACCAAGAAAAAGCCTTGCTAAAAATAAGTCTTTAAACGTTTTTTAAAGTGGTCAACAGATGTAGCCATTCTAATTTTAAAAGGCAGACTGTTCCAAGGTTTAGGTGCCGAGGCAACAAAATTACAGTCGCCCAAGGTAGTTGAAGTTTTAAAATTTGGTTGTGACAGCAGTATTCCGCTGTCAGACCGGAAACCATATCTAGTTTAACAAGATCATTAATATAAGAAGGGGCTAAACCATGAACTGCTTTGAAAGTTAAAAGTAAAATCTTAAAATTTATGGAAAATGAAACAGGTAACCAGTGTAATTGAAGACAAGTTTTGAACTCTCTGTAACTTGGCAAGTTGATACTTAATTAGGCAGACCATATAATAGACTATTACAGTAGTCTATTCGGCTATCAACGAAAGAGTGAAAAAGAGTTCTGGAGGTATCCATTGATAGGTATTTCCCGATGCGAAAGTAAATTGGTCACCGAACCACGTACCCAAATTCCGCACGATATGGCTTTGGCGACATCACAATCCGCTACCCCTGATGGAGTTAACAGCAGTCTTTTTTTAATTGATGTCGTGATGCTATTGCAATAAATTCGGTTTCATTGAGCATAAGTTTATCGGATCAAAGCCAGTGCTTGACATCCCCGATACAGGTTCCTTTGATCTGACTGCCTCATCTTGACTGGAAGTGCAGTCTTGAGAAATAATTTATCGCTCCTGAAGATCATTAATCTAATAAAACAGGGAGCTAAAGCCGGCACAGCATCTTTCAATAGCCTACTTAAAAAAAAATTAGAAAGTAACGTATTCGGATTTAACGGATTCTTCATCATAAAGCAAACAAAGAAGCCTTGACTATGCTCCTTTCTGTTGTAAAGCACTTGAAATATGAAGCGAGTAGAACGCTCAAGAAATAGGGAGAAACACTCGACTACGTCTCGTGCTTCCCCCAACACTTCTTTGTACTCTTATCTACTTCCTAAGCGTGCTTTACAACAGAACAGCGCAAAGACAAGGTTTCTCTTTTTGTTAACCATCAAACAACCAGGCAAGATATGTGAAAGGAGCAAAAAACGCGTGTTCATTATTGGACTTGCCTCCATCCGTTGCCAAGACACCAGGGATGCTTAAGGTTGCTGCCTCCAAAGATGATTTCCAGTCGTCACTGGGTTGTGGAGTTTGCTTAATGATAAATGGCAGTGGCACACCCGCTGCCGCTGACCTGGCTGGTGCCCCACCTGTCAAAGGAACTTTGAACGCTATTGTGGTCGACCAGGACGACTCTATAAGCCAAGGTATGCTATCGTATATTACTTGTTTTTGAAGGGACTTTTACAACTATTTTGATTTTAATTCTACAATCCTATTTGAGTAGACAAAGTAATGATGCAACGAGGAATAAATTTTCTGCGCAAAATATATTTATCGGGCGTTAATTTCCACTGCGTCTTGTGTTGGTCTGCTACCAATCACAAGCACCCACTAATGGCAGGCTGCAACATGAGCCTCACTCGTGTTAGTGGTTCTAGATCCAAAGTATTGTGGGCATTGTTTTTGGGAAAAAATTGTTTCTTCAGCGGACCACTGACCAATCTAGAGCACCACACATCGCTTTGAGAAGACCTACAGAAAAAATACTCGAAAAATTGGAAAGCTTATGCAAATTTGTTGACCATCGCAAGATATAAAAAAGGGAGAAATATTGCCTCATGGCCACAAAAACCATGAGGGACTCGAGCTTTTTTTTCACGTCTAGACTTGTCAAATCGGTGAATATCTCATTTAAACGAGCTCTAAAATTCACCATCCTTCATTATGTATCGTTTCCCTCACATTTGTACCCTGAGGAGACAGCTGACATATTGCGACTCCACCACTTGGTTCCCCACGAAGGAAATGACGTCTGATAGACGGGCACAGAATTTCCATATTGATGACGTGTCACTACCCTGATGTGATTTTACTGAAGCAAAGTTTTAGTCGATGAGGAGCACTACCCGTATTAGTGATACGCCATCAGAAGGGAATTTCTGCGCCCTCCTAAGACGTCATTTCACTGGAAAGCCAGTGGTGAAGTCACGAGAAAATATTGGCTGAGTTCTGTCATGTTTGACACCTGCAGGAGACTTGGCCCTTCTCCCCCCACAGAGTGGAAGCGGATTGTGGCTTATCGCTTTCAAAGCTGTTGACTGCCCTACAGGGAAAGGTCCTACAGGATTCATCCAGTTTCGTTTTACTCGCAGCGATGAAATGTACTTCAAACTGCAAGCATCGAACACAAAGTAGGTTGATTGGCTTTGTTCATCTTGTATTTCATGGTCATTGTGTGCCATCTATGGTAAAAATTTGACCAATACTGCTGGGGTTCGATCTTATAAAACTTTTACAAGTGTGATTTACAAGCGGAGCTATTTTTATTAAGCTTTAAAACCATAATTACACTTAAATTACACTTGCAAAGTTTTTGTTAAATATAGCCTTGATCTTTAATAACATTCCGTGCTTGCGGATCCGCCATGCGAGACAATGAGGAGTACCTTAAGTAGCACCATTATCGATAGTGATGGCGTATTCCAATCCACCTTACCGGTACTCATTGTTGGATTTTTCTGTTACCACGCTTACAAAAGAAGCAATGGATTTTCATTTTCAAGCAAATATATCTGATAAACAGTCAAGGATGAAAATCCAATTGTTTCAGCACTGCTTTGGCGATCTTTATTTTATCTCCCTACCCATGGTGGGATTTTCTGGTTCTCCATTTCATACAAAGGACGGAATATAGGTAGTTAAAAACCAGGGTAGAATCCACGTACAAAAACAAACGTAGGTTACTTTTTAAGAATTAAAAAAGTATCAAGTTAATACTGAGATTAATGGAGAGCTTATTTCCAAAGGTTTCTTGGAAATATGAAAACGTGGTATTTCGAGTTTACATGTATAACACTCGCATCTATTTTGTTATCTGGTCAATTACTGTGTTTTTAGAGTTCCTGTTGCGGGCATCGAGGCCTTTGAAAGAGTGAAAGGAAACTGGATTTGTCTGAGAAAAACTTCCGACAACTTTTTCTCAAACGAAGGAGAAGGAGCTATTTCCTTCCCGCTCAAGATTCGTCTTACAAGTATCATGAATGAGCAACTACAAGCAACTATCGACGCATTAAAAAATGATGTCGCTATCAAATCGGACCTACAATTCTCGGACACCGTGGGTTTGAGAGGTGAGAAGCAGAAATGACGGTAAAAGCACTGGGTTTGTCTTAGTCTCAATCACACATCGTTTTGTTTAATTTCATTGCCATTTAGTAAGGGATTCTTTTTTTCCCTGGCTAGACGGCTTTTGGACACTTAACTAAAGTTTCTATCTATCTATCTATTAGATACATTTGATCAAGTATGCTAATAAGTTAAAGGTATACTAAACCATCAATTTTACGACTTTACAATATTATAATTGTAAATGATTTGAACCCCGAAATCATTTAATAAGTAAGCGTTTCCTGGCCCTCATAAATTATGACCGAATTTATTTTTGTTTATTTTTTGGCTTAAAACTGTTTCATGAAAAAATGAAAAAGGAAATTTTCCGCTTTCTGGGATGCGATAGCATTTGTTCCTATGACAGCTAATGGCTTGCGCTTTTTTACCACGCAGGTGATTAGTTCACCACAATTCAATTAATTCTACTAATAAGTTTCAAGTAAGGCCGTACACCATTTTCGGTGTCTTAAAAAAATATCATTTTGGTTGATTAAAATCAGTTAACGTGACAACAAAAAATTATTTAATGCGGATATACATTTTTCCACAGGAGGATCTCCAGAGAAAATAAAGTGTTATGGTCAAGGCAACAGACCATCGTCTGATAAAGGTGCGAAATGACTATCATACTACAACGGAAAGCTTTTGCACCGGCGCGAAAATGAAAATACGGGATAGGCCTTCTGTTCACAAATAAAAACGCGGATCTCGGCAAAATTTAGGTAACGGAGAGAAGCTGCGCCGCGCCGATCTCTAAAAAGGAGCGTAACGTATCGGAGTTAGGTGTTTATACTGTATCGCGGATAGCTTTTCTGGTCGGCGGCAGATATAGTGTAAAATAGCCTTAGTCAGTAGCTTGTTATTCAAGGAAATGATTTATGTTTCTGTCCATTCCGACCTTTCTAATCTGAACTGATTTTATTTGCAGAAGTTTGCTGTTCGATGAATTCAAAAAAAACGAAAATTTTCATTAAGACATATTTGAGCAATGTTTTACAGTGTTCTGGCCAAACTAAGGCAATTTGGATGTTTGGAGTAGTAGTTGTCCCTTTCGTAAACGATCGCTGCCATTTTTAAGACACTTAGAAAATTTTTGACCTGTTATGAAAGTGTTTCTATGAAAAAGAAAGAAATCGCAACCTAGGGTCGAATCTGGAGCTCGAACCCGGACCTTTCGTATCCCACCCTCTCTCACTTGCCACTAAACAACCACACAAACCCGTCAAAATTCCAAACAAATTCAGTACATACACTTGCAAACTGTCTTTCTTAACTGTTACATCAATAACAGGTGACCCCAACCTCGTTCCCAGGGTTCTCTCCTACCCACCCTACGGAGCTTTCTCTCTCGCTCCGTAGGGCGGGTAGGAGAGAACCCTGGGAACGAGGTTGAGGTGACCCTTGCCCTTTCCAAAAATTTTAACGTAAATTCGACTTGGGCTTAAACTTCGTTCTTTCTAAGACTATTCAAAAACGTATCATTTGCCTTATTGTAACTTAATCCAGGGAATACATTACATCCATCATGACTAAAGGCTTGGTTACCAAAGGTGGCATCGACCGTAAAAAATGGCAACGACCGTTTACTAATGGAAATAGGCCTCGGAGTATATATTGCGACCCCCGCTGTACTTTTAGAACAACCAAATTTACTGAGGGAGGAGCTTTCAAGAGCCGAACACGAGTTTTTGTTACGCTTTATTTTCCCATAAAATAAGCGTTAACGAAACACTTTGCTTCGTTTTTCCTCTTATTTTTAGTATATAATTATTAATATGTTACCGATTTATATTTCGTCAAATCTAGCGGCAATCTATAGCAATCTATCTCCGCGGAAACGTTCTTTTATCTTGATTCGGCGGCTGAACTCACCTAGTTTCTTACTAACTGTAAACGACGCATAATGGTTAGAGCAATAAATCACCGCATAACATGTTACAAGAGAATCGTAACAGTGTTGCGAATAGTCTCTCGCCATCTTACATGCGTCTATTTTTTTTGTTACTTTCATAATTGAGATAGTATGCAAGTGATTATTGTTAGCAGATAGTTCTGGTTGTTTTAACAGGTCATGTGCCATTTTGCGTTTCCAAAGAAGATGGAATTTATGCGGACCCAATTGACCAGGCGGCGTTTTACATGTGCGAAGGCAAAAAGACAACCAAAAAGTTGTGTCCATGGGGCCTGGTGTTTAACCCGATGATCTCGGTTTGTGATTACCCTGAAAATATGAAATTTGTTTGGTTTGATCCTGAGGCGGGTACTGGTAGAAAAAGTAAGTCCAAAAAGATTACTAGGGGCAAGTCTTTACCAGGTAACGCTGGCAAGTCTGTTGGGGGACTGGAAGAGGATGAGAAGCATAAAGATAGAGCGTCTGCGGTAAACAAACAGAAACCCCATAAAGTATTCTCTATCAACATTTTCAAAGGTGATCATGCAGCACCAAAAATTGGCACAGAAAATGAAACAGTGGATCAGGATAAAGAACAGAGTGACGCTGAAAAACCACATCCTTCAGCCGCAAAAGAACTCTTTCGGGTTCATACGCAGAACACAGCAAATCATTCTATGCTTCAAAATAAGTCAAGCAGTACTCCGGAGAACATGAACCAAACCTTAAAGGATATTTTGCAATTTTCTGACGAAAAGCTACGAAAGGAAACTACATCAAATTCTCTTCCCCAAAGATTTTTGAGTTCCGGTAAAAGCTCAAGTTTCTCCCCTCGCAAGATGTTCGCGATAAATCTTTTCGGGTTGAAATCAAAAGATATGCTAAGTGACATGCAAGTTACAAACGAAAGCGCAGGACTTATGGAGCAACCAGGTGAATTATCAAGACAGTTCGCAGACGAACAAGTTTTCGCTCACAAAGTCCCCGAGTCGCCTCTCTACACTCAAAATAATGATACAAATGTTTCAAATATTTCTGAGATCACTTCCGAAAAAGTTCATCATCATCATCAGCTTACTAAACAGCTTGAAGATCTTGGGAACAAGCGACCTGAAAATAAGTTGCCAGCAGCAGCTGACGCTATGCCTTCCCCCCTGCATTTAAAACTCAAGGTTCAAATGGATCACAGTGGACAACAACCCGCCCTAAACTGTACCCTATCAGAGTGCTCTGAAATGCAAAATGGCTTACCAACGCCTTCGAAATCCATTGCAGACTCTATTAACAATTATAGCTCACAGGGAAATAAGACCGATGGGGAATTTCACAACCGTCTTAAACGCAGCAGGATCAGATACATTAAACGGTTCTATAACTACGGGCGTGAACATCAAAGTTGCGGATTTGCAAGAAGTACTTCCCTTGATGACGCAGGGAGACCACTATCTAGAAGACCCTCTCAACCTCAAATGTTGAACAAAACGCTAACGAAGTTTACCCAAGACTTCAGGGATAACACAACATCAAAACTATTTACAGCTGCAAGCCAAGACAAAAATGATTTTAAAGTAGGAAACAGTGAAGTAGAACAAGCAGTGATTCAGAGGGAAAATTATACTACCAGCAACAAAATACTTCCACAAAATTCTTCGACTTCTGAGCATTTTAATCAAGGCAATGATTTTCCAGTGTCACTGATCCCTTTGGGCCGAAAGTATGAAGGCAGTATGTTGCAAAACACGCATCCCATTCCGGAGAAGGAAAGTGTTGCCGCTCTAGATCGACTCCATGTCAATGAAGTTAACCGAGGGGAAAACAATGAGACTTTTGATCATAGACTTAAAAATACCTCACGCCAAGATTCCTCGTCCAACAACAATGAACCTCAGAGATACGCACAGCAAAACAACCAAAGCTTTTTACAAGCTCAAAGGACACCTCCAGTA